>CM038792.1:84512418-84762404 GCA_021764765.1 Vicia sativa | reverse complement strand
CGTAAAATTTTTCAAATTAAAATACATACTTTTCCAAACTTCGCATTTTTTCATAGTTCCACTTTGAGATTGAAAAAACTCAAAACATGAAGTTGTAGCTATGAAACAAGATTTCAAATGTCCAAGAACTCTCAAATCCATAGGTCTAGCCATACTTTTGAATTTGAAACATAGGCTCCAAAATCTTTGTTCAAGTACAAACTTTGAAATTATAGGTCATTTGAGTTTCTTTTTCTTTCTAGAAGCATACCTTGCCAATTGAGTTAGAAGTGATAAATATCAAGGGAGAGTAATTGTAAAGAGATAGGATCAAGGTAAATTAACCATGGTTAAAAGGAAGTTTCCTTTTGCATTTAATGCAAAATGACTTCCTTACCCTCTAAAACAGAGTTAGATTTACTAAGAAAACTTTTCTCAATTATCTTTTAGAACTCATGGCCTATAAATAGAGTCTTGTTTTCCATTCAAACTACACCAAAACCATGCAAGTACATGCTTTCTCTCTTTCTCAAATTTCATGAAACATAGTGTAAATTGAGTAAACTTGCATTTTGAAAACTAATGAAAAACTTTGAGTAATTTGGTGTCTAACATGTTTTAATATCCATATGAAACTTGTTTGAAACTTAAAAGCAACATAGGCAAAGCTAGAAATCAGATTTACATGCCATGCTCATAAGCTTGCTCAAAATTGCCTAAACTATCGAATTCCATCTTTGGCTCGAGCAAATTGAGATTTCTTCATCCAAACATCATCAACATACATCATAGACATGATGCAGACCCTTAGTAACAATCTGTAACAGCTCTAACATCGATTTCAAGTTTCAGTTTGAACCACATGTAGGTCGACTTGGGTAGAATGATCCAGGCAAGCTCATGATGTGCAGACCATCCTCACACCTTCCATAAGGTCCGTTGGTGCTCAAGCAATCACAAAATCACAACTGGAAACACTTAAACCCAGAATTCGATTCCAGCTTCAATAGGTAAGAACCCCATCTTCGAACTCTGTGATTTCTTGATTCAAATGAAAAAACTCTTGGCCGTTTTGTTTCTGCACTATCCACGATCATTAACCCTCAATCAATTGAACAATTCATCAACCATACACGATTTCAATTAGATTTTTCAGTTTTAGGGTTCTTCGTGTTCTTCAGAAATTCAATCATGTTAAACCAAAAATAAATGAAATTAACCACTGCTATCGTGTTCCTTGTTAAATTTCGGTCAAGTTTCATGTTTACTTCATTCAACTTCATCAAGAAATGAGGATTCCATGGCTGATGAAGGATCGGGGAAGAAGAACAAGGCTTGCGCGCGTTTTTTTGAATTCAAATATCAGTTTAAAATATATTTAGTTGGTTTAAACATCATACACGGATGTATTGCCGCCCTAGCGATTGCCAACTCACTCTTAAGTCATTATACCTTTCCTTGCCTAATGGTCCCGGGTTCAAGGCTCCTTGGGACCATTTTTTACCAAACTTTGTAATTTTTTTTTCATATCTTTTGCAAACTTTGACTTTTTCAAAAACCAATCAAAACTCCTCATTTTGAGGTGATTTTTTGCACACTTGTCAATTAATGTATCTATTTTATGATAGTGCAAAAATTTTCAGAAAAAACTTTCATCCGATTATATTTCGATCGAGCCGAAAACGACACTTTGAGTACTTTTCAAAACACCTTTAAAGGTGATTTTTTTTCAAACTTTCGAATCCCGATTTCTTTTCAAAACTTCTTATAAGTAAACTTCACATTTCAAAAACACTTTCAAATAACATTCTTCAAAACTTTTCATCAAAAACTTGCATCTTTTACCATGATCGATCCGATTAAACGATGAAACCGAATTCGTTTTCTCTCAAATTCTTAACCGATCATGGGCTTCCTTACGGTATAAGTCCCAACATTCTTTATGTACATACATATTTTCCTTGTACATATCAAATTCTTTTCATATACATACAAATTTTTACCTGTACATAATACAGATACTTTTTGTAAATACTCAAACACAGATAAACTTCGATCGTTCGTTTCCGTTTTATCTGTATATAAACTGAATACCATTGGTATTGAAAGGAGCATTATTCCCGGTGAAACTGCTTTTAAACCAATGGGCCACCCTTATGGTGTAAATCCCAACCCTTCTATGTACATCCATCCCTCTCTGTACATAAATACCCGTTCGTGTACATATTTACTTCCTTGTACACAAATTCAAACTTGTAAATAATCAAGTTACGCTCGTTTTAAACGTTCGTTTCACAAACACTTGTTTATATTTCTTTCATAAACTCTTGTAAATAAACATCATGCATTGTTTATATTTCCTTCGTAAACTCCTGTGAATACATCACACATACACTTGTTTATACAACTCTAGTTATAACATAACAACTAGTCTAACCAATAGATCCCCCACAGTTAGCCTCCTCTTGGGCTTTATACAAGATAACTCATCCCTGCAGAGTTTTAGCCTCCTCTTGGGCTTTGTACAAGGTAATTCATTTCATCTGAGTTCAGCCTCCTCTTAGGCTTCATATAAGAAAACTCATTCATCGAGTTTAGCCTCCGCTTAGGCTTCATATAAGACAACACTCCTGTTGAGTCGGCCTCCTCTTGGGTTTCGTTCAAAAGAACTCCTCATTGAGTTTAGCCTTCTCTTGGGCATTATACAATGAAAGAGATCATGAAATCTCTTAACAGCCTCTTATTGGGCTTCCAATACAAAGAATCACCCGCGCTAGGATAGAACCCTGAGAGTATAATTTCCCGGTGAAATTGCTCTTAATTCAAAAGGATGGTTTCTCGATGAAACCCTTTTAAAGCCAAAGCCAGCCATACCTATAGCTTCCTCTTGAGCTTCATACAAGGACCCTCGATGACCCTCGGATGCCTCCTCTTGGGCTTACAATACAAGAACCCATGGGCTTCTTAAAAGCATCCCTTTAATCAAATCAATTTCTCCTCGAGATTTAGATGTTTATCGTCTCTATGGAAGAAGTATCTTATCTATCACATTACATACAATCAAAAACTTTTCAAAAACTTTTCAAACTCTTTTCAAACAAAAAAACATCTCTTAATTGTAAGTGGTAACGCTTGTACACTCAAGCAAAACCAATGCTTCAGTTAAAAGATTCAATCATCTTTTCCAAACATCTTTCTTAAACATGTAAGTGGTAACGCTTGTACACTCAAGAAAAGCACCTATAACTTACGATGAAAGATTTCAATCAGTCAAAGTTTTAAAAATGTATGTGATGACATAGATTAGATACCTTTTTCATTAAGACGACATTTGTCTGTGTCTCTTACTAACATCCCGTTGCTTTCCACTAGCATAAGTGGGAACTACGATTGCTCTGACTTTCTCAACATCCCTTTGAGAATACGTAGGCACGAGGTCTCATCCTTGGCGAGCAAAATTTCTTTCTCCCTCAGACCAAACAAACCATAGATCCCTGTAGATCCGAGCTACAAATGCTCTGATTCCCACTAGGGGATATGTATGCAGAAGATCCAAAGATCTTTGCGAGCACAATAATAACAAAACCTAGGATCCCTCATAATCAATCCTTCTTAAAAATCCCAAAGGAGAAACTTTCCCAATCATAGAAATAGCAATTAAAACACACAAACATATCAAACATATTCATATATAAAACTATAGATAACTATATATATTTAGGGTGCTCCATCTATTCCCTTTATATAACAAACCCCCTTACCCGGAATACTCCCCAATGCGTTATGTCTAGTTTTGCGCTAGTCGTTACGCATATCAAAATCAATTGAGGGTATTAACAGCTTTCCCCTTTTTCATAATCATTAAATCATCTTTTCTTGTGTTGAAAATAACAAAGCTTGATGCTCGCGACATCTTTATAAACAAATCAAAAGAGTAAATCGTTTCGAGCCAGAGAACCCGAATTCTGATTCGATTCTCTAGCACATCACTTTTTAACGCAAACAACCGCCTATATGACTTTAAAAAATAATTTGAATTTTAATAATCAGATAATAGTGTCATAACATTGGTAATTAGGAAATGATGTTGGCTTGGCATAAGTCATGACTAAATTAGGAATGAAAGTTGAGGTATTGTTCTTTTTCTTTTTTTTTTTATTACAATCTTAAAGTAGAATACTATATTTTTTTATCAAATTATTGGAAAAAAAAATTAAGGTCTATTTAGATGTACTCTTATATTGTTTTCTTACTCTTACAATGTTTTCTTGCACAATAATATGATTATGGAAATTAAAATTCTAAATTGTATTCTTGATCTATTTCAATTTACTTGTTGCATACTTTTATTTAATAATAGGTGTAACGATACATGTGATATATGAAATAGTTTTGTATTCAAAGCTCCCTAAAATCACAGTTTGTTATCCAATGACTTTATCCATAAGTTTAGCGTGTGTTATTACATTAAAAACTTACTTGAGACTTTATTTAACTAACTATATGCCTCTTTATATTATTAATTATAAAATTATATATTAGTTAATTATATATATATATCCGCAAATAAAATCAGTCACGGGCACAGGTACGATGGTTTGATGGGTATCCAGGTAAAATAAATGGATTTTGACTACCCGTTCACTTACTAGTACGAATAGGAATTTGATGGTACCCGTAGATATCAATATCCGTTAAGAATTACAAAAAATATTTAAATGTTAATTTGTTTGATTAAAATTATTAATATTAGTATTTTGTTAATTATGATATTACTATTATTATTATTATTATTTTGATAAAAGAAGAAATAAAATGAATGTGATTTAGTTTTGTTATTATTTATTATGTGTTAAATTTGAAAATAACTTTTTTATCTTTAAAAGAGATTAAAAAATTAATTATTTAAATATTTTTTGTAAAAATTATATAATAGTATCCATGGATATCCGTAAATACCATGGGTATCTCAAAATTCACGGATATCCATCTAATGGATACACGCGGATCTGGACGGATATGTATATCATATTTACTAAACAGGGTGGATAGCGGAAGAGTACTTGTATCCATGAATATCCATTGTCATCCCTAACCACAATGTTATCCTCTACAAAATTTCAGAAAGTCCCAATTTTTCTATTGTTCTACCTATTTCTACTTTTCTATGATATAATTATTTATTCTCTCCCAACTAAATTTACTCCAATCTAATTACAAAAACATTTAAATATAATAAATTACAAAACAAAAAGAAAGTAAAAATAAAAAACTTTGTTTTGATGGGTTGCATCTCATCCAACTTTCATTAAATGTCATTAGATTGACATCCATGTTAAGGAGGATATTTCATTTCATATCTTTCATCAATCGGGTTTAATTTCACCATCTCAATTTCTCGTCATACTTCAATATTTGGTATAAGTAGATATATATATATATTAATAAGTGTAAAGAAATTTGATCTGACTACTTTTTAGTTTCTTTGTCCTTGAGAACCAAATCATTTCAATTTTAAGTGTGGACTTTTATTCCATGGACTTTGCATAACTTATGTCATAAGTTTTTTCTTATATTAGGGGATAAAAGTCTTTAACTTTCTTTTATATCGCCTTTTTCTTAGTTGGGCGAGTCAGTTCTTCTTCATCTTTGTGTACTCGTTGCATCCTACCATTATTCTTTTCTAAATGATTCTCCAAATTTTACAAGTCTTATATTAGGGGATAGAAGTCTTCAACTTTCTTTTATATAGCCTTTTTCTTAGTTGGGTGAATCAGTTCTTCTTCATCTTTGTACTTGTTTCATCTTCTCATTATTGTTTTCTAAATCATTCTCCAAATTTTAAAAGTCATATATCATAAACTTTGATTGTCATATTTTATTTAAAAATTTGAGCCTAAGCTCATACGTCAATGTTTTCATGATTGTTCTTAATAATTATATACCTAAGATAATATGGAATTCACATTCTTATTTAATAAAGATACTTACAAAATCAATAGGGTATAACGTTCCAAATTTCACTAATGCATCTTTCATTATCTATGTGGAACAATGGAATATTTACTTGCTAATGTTAGTGTCATATTTGTGGTGGACCTTGTTTTTCCTCCTAATTTTTTTATCATAGACCGCTACACTAAATTAATCCTTTCTCCCAAATTACATAATGCTCTATGATATTTAAACTGGCTTTATGTGCAAGTTATGTAAAGTCTTATTAATAGTGATAATATAGATTTTCTTTTCAACAAATTTAAGCATTTTATGAACAAAATTATGCAAGCAGCATCAATACTTTTTCAGTTTGAAACTTCATTCATATATATTATTTTTAATTGAATATTAATCTAATGGATTGTTTATTTTGATTATCATTATTATTTATTTATTTATTTATCTGTATGATCAATTTACTTAATCAAATGTATGTGAGACCGCCTACATGACATTAAAAAATAATTTGAATTTTAATAATCAGATAATAGTGTCATAACATTGGTAATTAGGAAATGATGTTGGCTTGGCATAAGTCATGACTAAATTAGGAATGAAAGTTGAGGTATTGTTTTTTTTTTGTTTTTTTATTACAATCTTAAAGTAGAATACTATATTTTTTTATCAAATTATTGGAAAAAATAAATTAAGTTCTATTTAGATGTACTCTTATATTGTTTTCTTACTCTTACAATGTTTTCTTGCACAATAATATGATTATGGAAATTAAAATTCTAAATTGTATTCTTGATCTATTTCAATTTACTTGTTGCATACTTTTATTTAATAATAGGTGTAACGATACATGTGATATATGAAATAGTTTTGTATTCAAAGCTCCCTAAAATCACAGTTTGTTATCCAATGACTTTATCCATAAGTTTAACGTGTGTTATTACATTAAAAACTTACTTGAGACTTTATTTAACTAACTATATGCCTCTTTATATTATTCATTATAAAATTATATATTAGTTAATTATATATTAGTTAATTCAAATAGTTTTGAATATAAAATGGATTTATTAATTAAAATGAATTTATATTCGATAAAACCATATAATTTTGCTTTGAATATTAGTTAATCTATTTGTCTCAATATAATAAAAACAAAAAAATTTCACATGTTCTTATGATACATTAATTATGAGCCTCAACTAAAATTTGAAGCACTCTCCTCAAAATTTATTAACATAAAACATTCATTTTAACATAATGCCTAACAGTTTGCTTATAGCTTTTAAAAAAACACTATTATTTATAAAAAAAATTCATTTTTCTATTTTACTTTTTATATAATAATCATTACTTTTACTTCTTCAGTGTCTATCAACTTTTTTGTATTAAAATACAATATATAATATTTTATTCCCAATGAATTAGTAGTACAAGTGAAAAAAATTTAAAAGAGTATTATATTGCTTAAAAAAATGATTAATTAATGATTTCAAATTTAATTTATAACTTTGAAATAGACAAACAAATGCATCATATTTTTTCTAAAATATAATTATAAATTTTATTTGTAGTTATATTTAATAAAATTAAACTTTGAATATAGAATAAAAAATTATTTTGTAGCCTATTACATATAAATATCCTATAATATATTAGTAAATTATAAAAAATTGATATATTTTAGTCAATAATTTTTGCAATGTTATACTATGAGGTTAAAATTTATGAGGAAAGTTATCACTTTTAGACAACCGAAAATTATATATAACATATAAAAAATTCATCGCCTTATGCCTCTAGGACTTGCCACGATTTACAATTTAAATCATACAATGACTATAAAAAAATTA
Source organism: Vicia sativa (assembly GCA_021764765.1). Classification (NCBI taxonomy): domain Eukaryota; kingdom Viridiplantae; phylum Streptophyta; class Magnoliopsida; order Fabales; family Fabaceae; genus Vicia; species Vicia sativa. The sequence goes on along the minus strand of CM038792.1, from coordinate 84,754,620 downwards.
ATCGTGCAACTATATGCATAAGAGCTATGCTTTTCAATCATGTTGCCAATGAAAGGAACACAATTAGGGATGGCAAAAAAAACACACATATATATATATATATATATATATATATATATATATATATATATATATATATATATATATATATATATATATATATAAATAAAATGCATCACACAGTACGATGGTTTGATGGGTATCCACAGGTAAAATAAATGGATATTTGACTACCCGTTCACTTACTGGTACGAATAGGAATTTGATGGTACCCGTAGATATCGAGTATCCGTTAATAATTACAAAAAAAATTTAAATGTTAATTTGTTTGATTAAAATTATTAATATTAGTATTTTGTTAATTATGATATTACTATTATTATTATTATTATTATTATTATTTTGATAAAAGAAGAAATAAAACGAATGTGATTTATTTTTGTTATTATTTATTATGTGTTAAATTTTAAAATAACTTTTTTATCTTTAAAAGAGATTAAAAAATTAATTATTTAAATATTTTTTGTAAAAATTATATAATAGTATCCATGGATATCCGTAAATACCCGCGGGTATCTCAAAATTCACGGATATCCATCTAACGGATACACGCACGGATACGGGACGGATATGTATATCATATTTACTAAACAGGGTGGATAGCGGAAGAGTACTTGTATCCATGAATATCCATTGTCATCCCTAACCACAATGTTATCCTCTACAAAATTTCAAAAACTCCCAATTTTTCTATTGTTCTACCTATTTCTACTTTTCTATGATATAATTATTTATTTCTCCCAACTAAATTTACTCCAATCTAATTACAAAAACATTTAAATATAATAAATTACAAAACAAAGAAAGTAACAAAAAAAACAACTTTTTTTTGATGGGTTGCATCTCATCCAACTTTCATTAAATGTCATTAGATACACATCCATGTTAAGGAGGATATTTCATTTCATATCTTTCATCAATCGGGTTTAATTTCACCATCTCAATTTCTCGTCATACTTCAATATTTGGTATAAGTAGATATATATATATATATATATATATATATATATATATATATATATATATATATATATATATATATATATATATATATATATATAATAAAGAGTGTAAAGAAATTTGATCTGACTACTTTTTAGTTTCTTTGTCCTTGAGAACCAAATCATTTCAATTTTAAGTGTGCACTTTTATTCCATGGACTTTGCATAACTTATGTTATAAGTTTTTCTTATATTAGGGATAAAAGTCTTTAACTTTCTTTTATATCGCCTTTTTCTTAGTTGAGTCGGTTCTTCTTCATCTTTGTGTACTCGTTGCATCTTATCATTATTCTTTTCTAAATCATTCTCCAAATTTTAAAAGTCTTATATTAGGGGATAGAAGTCTTCAACTTTCTTTTATATAGCCTTTTTCTTAGTTGGGTGAATCAGTTCTTCTTCATCTTTGTACATGTTTCATCTTCTCATTATTCTTTTCTAAATCATTCTCCAAATTTTAAAAGTCATATATCATACACTTTGATTGACATATTTTATTAAAAAATTTGAGCCTAAGCTCATACGTCAATGTTTTCATGATTGTTCTTAAGAATTATATACCTAAGATGATATCGAATTCACGTTCTTATTTAATAAATATAATTACAAAATCAATAGGGTATATGAACGTTCCAAATTTCACTAATACATCATTTATTATCTATGTGGAACAATGGAATACGAATAGGAATTTGATGGTACCCGTAGATATCAGTATCCGTTAATAATTACAAAAAATATTTAAATGTTAATTTGTTTGATTAAAATTATTAATATTAGTATTTTTTTTAATTATGATATTACTATTATTATTATTATTTTGATAAAAGAAGAAATAAAACGAATGTGATTTATTTTTGTTATTATTTATTATGTGTTTAATTTGAAAATAATTTTTTTATCTTTAAAAGAGATTAAAAAATTAATTAGTTAAATATTTTTTGTAAAAATTATATAAAAGTATCCATGGATATCCAGGGTGTCTCAAAATTCACGGATATCCATCTAACGGATACGGATACGACGGATATGTATATCATATTTACTAAACGGAAGAGTACTTGTATCCATGAATACCCATTGTCATCCGTAACCACAATGTTATCCTCTACAAAATTTCAAAAAGTCCCAATTTTTCTATTGTTCTACCTATTTCTACTTTTCTATGATATACTTATTTATTCTCTCCCAAATAAATTTACTCATGTCTAATTACAAAAACATTTAAATATAATTAATTACAAAACAAAAAGAAAGTAAAAAAAAAACTTTGTTTTGATGGGTTGCATCTCATCCAACTTTCATTAAATATCATTAGATTGACATCCATGTTAAGGAGGATATTTCATTTCATATCTTTCATTAATCGGGTTTAATTTCACCATCTCAATTTCTCGTCATACTTCAATATTTGGTATAAGTAGATATATATATATTTTAACGAGTGTATAGAAATTTGATCTGACTTCTTTTTTTAGTTTCTTTGTCCTTGAGAACCAAATCATATCAATTTTAAGTGTGCACTCTTATTCCGTGGATTTCGCATAACTTATGTTATATGTTTTTTCTTATATTGAGGGATAAAAGTCTTCAACTTTCTTTTATATCGCCTTTTTCTTAGTTGGGCGAGTCAGTTCTTCTTCATCTTTGTGTACTCGTTGCATCTTATCATTATTCTTTTCTAAATCATTCTCCAAATTTTACAAGTCTTATATTAGGGGATAGAAGTCTTCAACTTTCTTTTATATAGCCTTTTTCTTAGTTGGGTGAATCAGTTCTTCTTCATCTTTGTACTTGTTTCATCTTCTCATTATTCTTTTCTAAATCATTCTCCAAATTTTAAAAGTCATATATCATACACTTTGATTGACATATTTTTTTAAAAAATTTGAGCCTATGCTCATACGTCAATGTTTTCATGATTGTTCTTAAGAATTATATACCTAAGATGATATCGAATTCACATTCTTATTTAATAAATATAATTCAAAAATCAATAGGGTATATGAACGTTCCAAATTTCACTAATACATCTTTCATTATCTATGTGGAACAATGGAATATTTATTTGCTAATGTTAGTGTCATATATGTGGTGGACCTTGTTTTTCCTCCTAATTTTTTTTGTCATAGACCGCTACCCTAAATTAATGTTTTCTCCCAAATTACATAATGCACTATGATATTTAAACTAGCTTATGTGCGATTTATGTAAAGCGTTATTAATAGTGATAATATAGATTTTCTTTTCAACAAATTTATGCATTTTATGAACAAAATTATGCAAGCAACATCAATACTTTTTCTGTTTGACACTTCATTCATATATATTATTTTTAATTGAATATTAATCTAATGGATTGTTTATTTTGATTGTCATTATTATTTATTTATTTATTTGTATGATCAATTTACTTAATAAAATGTATGTGAGACCGCCTATATGACTTTAAAAAATAATTTGAATTTTATTAATCAGATAATAGTGTCATAACATTGGTAATTAGGAAATGATGTTGGCTTGGCATAAGTCATGACTAAATTAGGAATGATAGTTGAGGTATTGTTCTTTTTATTTATTTATTTTTTTAATTACAATCTTAATGTTGAATACTATATTTTTTTTATCAAATTATTGGAAAATTAAATTAAGGTCTATTTAGATGTACTCTTATATTGTTTTCTTACTCTTACAATGTTTTCTCGCACAATAATATGATTATGGAAATTAAAATTCTAAATTGTATTCTTGATCTATTTCAATTTACTTGTTGCATACTTTTATTTAATAATAGGTGTAACGATACATGTGATATATGAAATAGTTTTGTATCCAAAGTTCCCTAAAATCACAGTTTGTTATCCAATGACTTTATCCATAAATTTAGCGTGTGTTGTTACATTAAAAACTTACTTGAGACTTTATTTAACTAACTATATGCCTCTTTATATTATTATTTATAAAATTATATATTAGTTAATTATATATTAGTTAATTCAAATAGTTTTGAATATAAAATGGATTTATTAATTAAAATGAATTTATATTCGATAAAACCATATAATTTTGCTTTGAATATTAGTTAATCTATTTGTCTCTATATAATAAAAACAAACAAATTTCACATGTTGTTATGATACATTAATTATGAGCCTCAATTAAAATTTGAAGCACTCTCTTCAAAATTTATTAACATAAAACTCTAAACATTCATTTTAACATAATGCCTAACAGTTTGCTTATAGCTATTAAAAACACCATTATTTATAAATAAAAAATTCATTTTTCTATTTTAATTTTATATAATAATCATTACTTTTACTTCTTCAGTGTCTATCAACTTTTTGTATTAAAATACAATATATAATATTTTGTTCCCAATAAATTAGTAGCACAAGTAAAAAAATTTGAAAGAGTATTACATAGCTTAAAGTAAAATGGTTAATTAATGATTTCAAATTTAATTTATAACTTTCAAATAGACAAACAAATGCATCACATTTTTCTAAAATATAATTATTAATTTTATTTGTAGTTATATTTACACAAATTAAACTTTGAATATAGAATAAACAATTATTTTGTAGCCTATTACATATAAATATCCTATAATATATTAGTAAATTATAAAAATTAATATATTTTAGTCAATAATTTTGCAATGTTATACTATGAGGTTAAAATTTATGAGGAAAGATATGACTTTTAGACGCTGTTGTTGGTAGAGATGGCTTATGTCACCATCATGATTGTCAATCTATTGACAAATTGAGGGACTGATCATCCTTAATCTCTTGTTGATAGTAGTCGGAATTGTGTTGGTTGGGATAGACTTGTCTTTCCAGCTTAATAGTGTATGAAGCAGATGTGTTGGCACAAGGTGGTGCATGGTTACTTGAGTTGTGAGCGAATTTGGATTTTGGAGAGAAGCAAGATTTTGGCAAGTGAGCTCCTTGTTGTGATTCTTCTGAGGTGTATTGTGAAGATGTGAGTGAATTACCGTAGTAGTGCGAAGTGAAGTTTTGATGGATTTAGTTTCTGGACCTAGTTGTGATTCGATGTATCCTTTAGAGATGTTTATTTCTGAGTAAGAGTTGAAGAGTCAACTTGAGGATTGGTTTAAGCAGAGTTGTTTTATAAGAGCGGGTCACCGTGGAGTGCTACCGTTGTGTTGATTCGAAAAGAGAAAAGGTTGCCCGAGTTGGTGTGTTCTTTGCAGTCTAGGAACGAAGTAGATGTTGAGGACAAGTATCTACTTCCGAGGATTGATATTTGGATGAATCAGTCACTTGGAATTTTTGCATTTAGTGATATCGATGTGGAGTCTGGCTATCTACGGGTTAGTGAGAAAGCTGAAGATGTTTAGACAATGCTTTTCAAGATAGTGTTGGTCCTGGCGAGTGTTTGTTGATGACATTGGTGTGACTAATGCGTCAGGTATGATTTTGGAATGTTCAGACAGTACTCTCATGAGTAACTGTAAACGCTATTTCGTGTTTATGGATATTATTTGGTTCACATCAAGTTAAGGGATTATAGAAGCATTCGAGTGTTGCATTATCGGTAGTGAAGTTAGATCAGTGCGTGGCGAGTATTCTAAAGAGAGAACTTTGAACTGTTGGACGTGAGTGCTTTAAGTAAGTGACTTAGACGGTGATATTTTGGACGGTTCCGCGAAGATTTATTTGTATCTTGTAGAAGACTTCAAGGGGTTATTTCAAAGCTTAGAAATTCCTTTGTTTTGGGATGGTTAACTTTGTGAGTTTGACGGAAGATCCTTTTTATAAGTTGGTTTTGATCGTGAGTACTTTGACTTGAGATGGTTGAGTCGCTATTTGGACTTCGCGATGGTAAGTTTAATTTGTTTGAGCCATTGGAAAGTTTAGCGAATGCTTTGATTTTGGTTTTGTTTAGTCAAGAACCTTGTGCGTATTGTGATATTCCATTTTGGACTTAAGATGTATTTCGACATAGAGTTGGAAAAGTGTATTACTACCTTGGAACGATTTGAATTTCATAAGTAAAAATTGTCGGACTTGTGAGTTAGAGGTTGATGTTGTTGTGATCATTTGGAGTTTTAGAGTGAGATGTTAACAACGAGATTGGAATTGTTGAAGACAATTCAAGTTTGATGCAATCTATAAAGAGACTTCGTCGGTGTCGAGCTTAGTATGTTAATGTCGCGGATAACCCAAGATTATCTGATTTGAGAATTGTTATTTTGAAGAATATTGCATGCTTGTTTTGGGAACTTGTTGAGATTAAGCTCAGAAGGTTGTTAGGGATTTGTTCACTACTAACATATGGATTTCGTCGGATACTAATGACCGTGGTGGATTATTAGATTGCGACTAAGATAAGTCTAGACGGTAAGGAATTTTGTGATAGTTTGGTAGCCACGAGTATCTTAAGATAATTGGTGTTTTATAAGAAAGGTGTTCTTTTGCGACTGAAGTCGGTCGCGACGGTGTTCGTGTTGGATTCCGTAAAGTTTAGGTTAAGGTTCTAAGTCCAACCTGTGTTGTGATTTCAGGAATATGAGACGACGTTGATGGGATGAGTTCTTGAGAGAGTGTTTTGGTTTGAATTACCACTTTAAAAGATTGAAAGTGATGAAAGGCGTTTCGAGTAAGAACTGCATATTGATCGTTGCGACGATGCGAGGATGGTGATTACTTTTTGCAATTTTGGGAATTGAATAGTTATAAGGGGAGACTTCGTTGAAGCCACTAGAAGTCAAACTATATCGTGTATTTAGAGGACCAATGGACGTTGATCAATCGAGAATGAAAGAGTGATTCTTCGAGTTGATGAAGTTGATGTTGCGAGGTGTCTTGACGGGTATACGCTTTGAACGTATCCATTCTGGATGATGGTGAAGTTGAGGAATTAACCAAGTTGTTTTTTTTCGGTTGGCATCTTATGCATTAAGGTGACGCAGCATGGTTTAGATATCGCGCATTGAATTGTTTAGCGAATAAGCGAGGTTGTTGGATTTGGACTAGTGAGTTATAGTCGCAAGTCGTCTGTTTAAGCCCTAGGATGAGTGGTGTATCTCAATTTGATTATGTTTGAGTAACTTGTTTTGTTCAAGGGTGGTACGTTGGTAATCTACAAGGATGATGTGACCTTGTGTTTTTTGGAATGAGAGCGTTAACTGCAAGTGTGATTCTTGAGTTTGTGCTTATGCGTGTATGAAGGCATTTTTTCATGTTTGTGTAGCACGCGTGATTTTACCCTATTCGGATTGTTTCAGTTTTGGTTTGTGCAACCATTTTGTTGTTTTCGTTTTAGCGATGGTGTCGGTGATGTGTTGTAGGACTTTATGTTCCTACCTTTGGTGACTCGTTTCCGAGGTGTCGGTTCGAGCGTATGACTAATTCTATGGTTGAGACGTTAGGATAGTATCGATCTTGTTTGTTTGGTTGTCGAGTGCATTGTATGGGCTTTGCATCTCGGCACGGTTGTTCTTGACGGGACAATGTAATTAGGGATATTTCCTTGTTTTGGTGTGTTTTGTATGTTGTTTAGTTGGCGAGTTGAGTGAGGATTGCGTAGGCATGTCTCGTCTTCGTTTTGGTGAAATTTCGAGGACGAAAAGTTTATAAGTGGGGGAGAGTTGTAACGCCCGTTTTTATTAATAATATATTATATTAATATATTCGAATTACCGATCGATATTTATTTTGCGACGAGAATATTTGTGTTAATTAATATATTTATTAATTTATCTGGCGACGTTCCGTTCGGTCCGGTAAAATATTATTCGGATCCGATATTTTAATTCCCCGGAATTATTTTAATTGATTGAATTAATTATATTAATGATATAATTAGAAAGGGGTGTGGGAAGCATTTTGTTAGAATTGGGTTTTTCACCCTTGGTTTACTAGTAAGGAAAATACCATTATAAGAATCATTTTCTCCTCATTTTCCTTCCATTCCAAAATACCAAAAACCAAACATGAGCATGTGAGGAAGCTAGTAGAAATAACTTATAAAAGACATTTTTTTCCTCATTTCTTCCCATTTGAAAAACAAAAACCAAAATAGAAACCTAGAGAGAAAGAGAGGGTTTTGGAAAGAAGAAGAAGAGGAGAAGATGAGGAAGATCTTGAACAAGGGAGCATGAGAGAAAGCTTGAGGTTGGGCTTGGTAGCATCACCTTGGATCATCTCCAAACTAGAGGTAAGGGGTTTGATTTCTCTATCCATATAGTTAGGGTTTTGATAGTTGTATTTTGAATTTGAGGAAAAATTGATGTTTGGATTATAGGGTTTTGGTTGATTGTTGGTTGAGATAGATTAGAAGAGTTGAATTAAGGAGTATAGATTATGGGGTAGTTTCATGGCTAAGTAGTAGAAGTAGAAGTTGAATAAGGAATGAGGAAAATATAAGAAAAATAAACTGTAAAAGAAAAACAAACTGTGAAGAAGAAACTGTTTAACTAAAACGCAGGGTAAATGGGAAATGGTGGAAAATAGGAAAAGAAAACGAAAATGAAAATAGAATGGAAGTAGGAGGGGGAGGCGCCCACCTCCACTTGGTGGGGCGACCGTCCCCCTATGAGGCACCCGCCTCCTTATTGCTAGAGGAATGGGGACGTGCGTCCCCTTATGTGTAGGGGATTTTTCCGTTTTGCTGTTTCCATTTTTGCTGTAACATGGTTTTTCTGGTTTTTCTGTCAAGAGTTTTTCTGCATAATTTGTTTTAGGAAAGCTTCTGTTTCTTTGATTTTCTCCAATTTCACCTAGTAGCACTTGACACCCATAAAATATAATTAGGGTATAAGTTATCCGATTAAATTTAGGACCCGATTATGTTCCGATTTTCCGATTTCGGTAAATTCGACGACGGAGCAAGTTGCTCCGAATTCAACGAAAATTGACGTGCTAGCTAAGTTCGGCGTGTAGAACGTAGTGGTGAAGTTAGTTTTTAGAAATTATGAGTTTTTACGAAGCGACCCGAAATAGGCCAATTTACGGTAAATTGAACCGGATTGTGTTTTAGTGGATTTAAGGTACGTATGGACAATCCGGTTTCGACGTTGACGATTATGAATAATGCCGATTATTAGGAATTACTTTCGCGACAATTATTGACGTTTTGACTATTTTTCTGTTTTCGGAATTTAGCGAATTAATTGATAACGATGCGGTGTTAATAAACGTAAGTTTTGCGACGGTGTATTTATTAAAGAATACTTGTTGATGTGCAATGTGATGATTAAATTGAGGCCGTTAATAAATGCTTCCGATTTATGAATGCATGACTTTTGATGAATTTATTAGTGATGTTTGCATAATGCAATTATGATGCGATGTTATATTTATCTTGTTTTGGATAAATTATGGCGATGTGGGCTTTATGCCAATTTGAGTGATGCGAAGATGTTGTTTTTGTGTTGTGTTGTTTTATTGTCGAGTCACATACATTTCATAAGCGAAGAGGGCTTTTATGCCAAGCGATGATGGCTTTTATGCCGAGCGAAGATCGGCTTTATGCCAAGTGTCCCTAATTACGGACAAAGCGATGGGTACCACATGCATAACATAGTCGTGTCTCATGGAGTCGGTTATGTTTATGTTTGAGTTGTTTGGCGTTGGGTTTTTGTCGATTGATGAATGATATTAAATTGCGATGATATATGATGCGATGATGTTTGTGATGATATTGTGATGATGGGCTTTATGCCAAAAGCGATGATGGGCTTTATGCCAAAAGCGAAGATGGGCTTTATGCCAAAAGCGAAGATGGGTTTTAGCCAATTTGTGATGATTTGTTTATGTTGCTTATATTATTAGCATTATTTAATGTTGTTGGTTGATGCTGTTGTTTAAGACTACCGTGTTAATTAGTGGCGTATAGCTTGTGATGATTTCGTAGTGATGAAAGTTTAGGTGTTGTTGCGATGAAGTATGCCGATGAGGTTATGACGATATAGTGTAGATTATACACATTAGAATGACGATCGAAGTAAGTGAGGTTTGGATATGTGTTGGAATGCACTTATTAACTTATATCCTTTATAATTCCGAAACTATATATATATTTATCATGCCTTAATTATATGTTTTGGAGTATCTCACCCTTTACTTGTTTATTATTACCTATATATTGGTAACGTGTTATGAAGCGAAGTCTATAGCTCTTGTTAGTCAGTCGGTGTCATCGATACGTAGCACTCGGGGGAAAATATTTATGTCGTCATGTTGTTGTTGTTTTATTATTATTCCTTTTGTGAATAAGAACCGTGATTCATAAAAACACGATTTTGATGAGGAAGTTTAATAAACGAGATGTTTTGATTTCTATGAATCAATTTATGTTTTCCTGCAATGCTATGTATCCGAAATATATACTTTAAAGTAAACTGTTTTAAAGTGAGTTGTTTTGTTGGTGTAACGCCTCAGTATTTAATTTATGAAATTTTAAAATCACTCTGATTTTTGCATATAAAACTTTGGGTAGAATTGGGGTGTTACGGTACGAATAGGAATTTGATGGTACCCGTAGATATCAGTATCCGTTAATAATTACTAAAAATATTTAAATGCTAATTTGTTTGATTAAAATTATAAATATTATTATTTTGTTAAATAAGATAGTATTATTATTATTTTGATAAAAGAAGAAATAAAAAGAATTTGATTTATTTTTGTTATTATTTATTATGTGTTAAATTTGAAAAATAATTTTTTATCTTTAAAAGAGATTAAAAAATTAATTATTTAAATATTTTTTGTAAAAATTAGATAATAGTATCCATGGATATCCGTAAATACCCTCGGGTATCTCAAAATTCACGGATATCCATCTAACGGATACCCGCGATCTGGGACGAATATGTATATCATATATACTAAGCAGGTGGATAGCGGAAGAGCAGTACTTGTATCCATGAATACCCATTGTCATTCCTAACCACAATGTTATCCTCTACAAAATTTCAAAAAGTTCCAATTTTTCTATTGTTCTACCTATTTCTACTTTTCTATGATATACTTATTTATTCTCTCCCAACTAAATTTTCTCCAATCTAATTACAAAAACATTTAAATATAATAAATTACAAAACAACAAGATAGTAAAAAAAAAACTTTGTTTTGATGGGTTGCATCTCATACAACTTTCATTAAATGTCATTAGATTGACATCCATGTTAAGGAGGATATTTCATTTCATATCTTTCATCAATCGGGTTTAATTTCACCATCTCAATTTCTCGTCATACTTCAATTTTGTGTATAAGTATATATATATATATATATATATATATATATATATATATATATATATATATATATATATATATATATATATATATATATATATATATATTAGCGTGTGTAAAGAAATTTGATATGACTTCTTTTTAGTTTCTTTGTCCTTGAGAACCAAATCATTTCAATTTTAAGTGTGCACTTTTATTCCATGGACTTTGCATAACTTATGTTATAAGTTTTTTCATATATTAGGGGGTAAAAGTCTTCAACTTTCTTTTATATCGCCTTTTTCTTAGTTGGGCGAGTCAGTTCTTCTTCTTCTTTGTACTTGTTTCATCTTCTCATTATTCTTTTCTAAATCATTCTCCAAATTTTAAAAGTCATATATCATACACTTTGATTGTCATATTTTATTTAAAAATTTGAGCGTAAGCTCATACGTCAATGTTTTCATGATTGTTCTTAAGAATTATATACCTAAGATGATATGGAATTCACATTCTTATTTAATAAAGATAATTACAAAATCAATAGGGTATATGAACGTTCCAAATTTCACTAATACATCTTTCATTATCTATGTGGAACAATGGAATATTTATTTGCTAATGTTAGTGTCATATTTGTGGTGGACCTTGTTTTTCCTCCTAATTTTTTTATCATAGACCGCTACACTAAATTAATGCTTTCTCCCAAATTACATAATGCTCTATGATATTTAAACTGGCTTATGTGCGAGTTATGTAAAGTCTTATTAATAGTGATAATATAGATTTTCTTTTCAACAAATTTATGCATTTTATGAACAAAATTATGCAAGCAGCATCAATACTTTTTCTGTTTGAAACTTCATTCATATATATTATTTTTAATTGAATATTAATCTAATGGATTGTTTATTTTGATTGTCATTATTATTTATTTATTTATTTATTTATCTGTATGATCAATTTACTTAATCAAATGTATGTGAGACCGCCTATATGACTTTAAAAAATAATTTGAATTTTAATAATCAGATTATAGTGTCATAGCATTGGTAATTAGGAAATGATGTTGGCTTGGCATAAGTCATGACTAAATTAGGAATGAAAGTTGAGGTATTGTTCTTTTTATTTATTTATTTATTTTATTACAATCTTAAAGTAGAATACTATATTTTTTTATCAAATTATTGGAAAAATAAATTAAGGTCTATTTAGATGTACTCTTGTATTGTTTTCTTACTCTTACAATGTTTTCTTGCACAATAATATGATTATGGAAATTAAAATTCTAAATTATATTCTTGATCTATTTCAATTTACTTGTTGCATACTTTTATTTAATAATAGGTGTAACGATATGTGATATATCAAATAGTTTTGTATTCAAAGCTCCCTAAAATCACAGTTTGTTATCCAATGACTTTATCCATAAGTTTAGCGTGTGTTATTACATTAAAAACTTACTTGAGACTTTATTTAACTAACTATATGCCTCTTTATATTATTAATTATATAATTATATATTTGTTAATTCAAATAGTTTTGAATATAAAATGAATTTATTAATTAAAATGAATTTATATTCGATAAAACCATATAATTTTGCTTTGAATATTAGTTAATCTATTTGTCTCAATATAATAAAAACAAAAAAATTTCACATGTTCTTATGATACATTAATTATGAGCCTCAATTAAAATTTGAAGCACTCTCCTCAAAATTTATTAACATAAAACTCTAAACATTCATTTTAACATAATGCCTAACAGTTTGCTTATAGCTATTAAAAAAACACTATTATTTATAATAAAAAAATCATTTTTCTATTTTACTTTTTATATAATAATCAGTACTTTTACTTCTTCAGTGTCTATCAACTTTTTTGTATTAGATTACAATATATAATATTTTATTCCCAATAAATTAGTAGTACAAGTGAAAAAAATTTAAAAGAGTATTATATTGCTTAAAAAAATGATTAATTAATGATTTCAAATTTAATTTATAACTTTGAAATAGACAAACAAATGCATCACATTTTTTCTAAAATATAATTATAAATTTTATTTGTAGTTATATTTAAACAAATTAAACTTTGAATATGGAATAAAAAATTATTTTGTAGCCTATTACATATAAATATCCTATAATATATTAGTAAACTATAAAAAATTGATATATTTTAGTCAATAATTTTTGCAATGTTATACTATGAGGTTAAAATTTATGAGGAAAGTTATGACTTTTAGACAAACGAAAATTATATATAACATATAAAAAATTCGTCGCCTTATGCCTCTAGGACTTGCCACGATTTACAATTTAAATAATACAATGACTATAAAAAAATTAATCGTGCAACTATTTGCATAAGAGCTATGCTTTTCCATCATGTTGCCAATGAAAGGAACACAATTAGGAATGGCAAAAAAAAAACACACACACACACACACACATATATATATATATATATATATATATATATATATATATATATATATATATATATATATATATATATATATATATATATATATATATATATATATATATATATATAAATAAAATCATCACGGCACAGTACGATGGTTTGATGGGTATCCACATGTAAAATAAATGGATATTTGACTACCCGTTCACTTACTGGTACGAATAGGAATTTGATGGTACCCGTAGATATCAGTATCCGTTAATAATTACAAAAAATATTTAAATGTTAATTTGTTTGATTAAAATTATTAATATTAGTATTTTGCTAATTATGATATTACTATTATTATTATTATTATTATTATTTTTATAAAAGAAGAAATCAAACGAATGTGATTTATTTTTGTTATTATTTATTATGTGTTAAATTTGAAAATAATTTTTTTATCTTTAAAAGAGATTAGAAAATTAATTATTTAAATATTTTTTGTAAAAATTATATAATAGTATCCATGGATATCCGTAAATACCCACGGGTATCTCAAAATTCACGGATATCCATCTAACGGATACCCGCACGGATACAGGACGGATATGTATATCATATTTACTAAACACGGTGGATAGCGGAAGAGTACTTGTATCCATGAATATCCATTGTCATCCCTAACCACAATGTTATCCTCTACAAAATTTCAAAAAGTCCCAATTTTTCTATTGTTCTACCTATTTCTACTTCTCTATGATATAATTATTTATTCTCTCCCAACTAAATTTACTCCAATCTAATTACAAAAACATTTAAATATAATAAATTACAAAACAAAACGAAAGTAAAAAAAAAACTTTGTTTTGATGGGTTGCATCTCATCCAACTTTCATTAAATGTCATTATATTGACATCCATGTTAAGGAGGATATTTCATTTCATATCTTTCATCAATCGGGTTTAATTTCACCATCTCAATTTCTCGTCACACTTCAATATTTGGTATAAGTATATATATATATATATATATATATATATATATATATATATATATTTTAACGAGTGTACAAAGAAATTTGATGTGACTTCTTTTTAGTTTCTTTGTTCATGAGAACCAAATCATTTCAATTTTAAGTGTGCACTTTTATTCCATGGACTTTGCATAACTTATGTTATAAGTTTTTTCTTATATTAGGGGATAAAAGTCTTTAACTTTCTTTTATATCGCCTTTTTCTTAGTTGGGCGAGTCAGTTCTTCTTCATCTTTGTGTACTCGTTGCATCTTGTCATTATTCTTTTCTAAATCATTCTCCAAATTTTACAAGTCTTATATTAGGGGATAGAAGTCTTCAACTTTCTTTTATATAGCCTTTTTCTTAGTTGGGTGAATCAGTTCTTCTTCATCTTTGTACTTGTTTCATCTTCTCATTATTCTTTTCTAAATCATTCTCCAAATTTTAAAAGTCATATATCATACACTTTGATTGTCATATTTTATTAAAAAAATTGAGCCTAAGCTCATACGTCAATGTTTTCATGATTGTTCTTAATAATTATATACCTAAGATAATATGGAATTCACATTCTTATTTTATAAAGATAATTACAAAATCAATAGTGTATAACGTTCCAAATTTCACTAATACATCTTTCATTATCTATGTGGAACAATGGAATATTTATTTGCTAATGTTAGTGTCATATTTGTGGTGGACCTTGTTTTTCCTCCTAATTTTTTTATCATAGACCGCTACACTAAATTAATGCTTTCTCCGAAATTACATAATGCTCTATGATATTTAAACTGGCTTATGTGCGAGTTATGTAAAGTCTTATTAATAGTGATAATATAGATTTTCTTTTCAACAAATTTATGTATTTTATGAACAAAATTATGCAAGCAGCATCAATACTTTTTCTGTTTGAAACTTCATTCATATATATTATTTTTAATTGAATATTAATCAAATGGATTGTTTATTTTGATTGTCATTATTATTTATTTATTTATTTATCTGTATGATCAATTTACTTAATCAAATGTATGTGAGACCGCCTATATGACTTTAAAAAATAATTTGAATTTTAATAATCAGATAATAGTGTCATAACATTGGTAATTAGGAAATGATGTTGGCTTGGCATAAGTCATGACTAAATTAGGAATGAAATTTGAGGTATTGTTCTTTTTATTTATTTATTATTTTATTACAATCTTAAAGTAGAATATTATATTTTTTTATCAAATTATTGGAAAAATAAATTAAGGTCTATTTAGATGTACTCTTATATTGTTTTCTTACTCTTACAATGTTTTCTTGCACAATAATA
The DNA here is from genome assembly GCA_021764765.1 of Vicia sativa. Taxonomy (NCBI): domain Eukaryota; kingdom Viridiplantae; phylum Streptophyta; class Magnoliopsida; order Fabales; family Fabaceae; genus Vicia; species Vicia sativa. The sequence goes on along the minus strand of CM038792.1, from coordinate 84,738,598 downwards.
TGATTATGGAAATTAAAATTCTAAATTGTATTCTTGATCTATTTCAATTTACTTGTTGCATACTTTTATTTAATAATAGGTGTAACGATACATGTGATATATGAAATAGTTTTGTATTCAAAGCTCCCTAAAATCACAGTTTGTTATCCAATGACTTTATCCATAAGTTTAGTGTGTGTTATTACATTAAAAACTTACTTGAGACTTTATTTAACTAACTATATGCCTCTTTATATTATTAATTATAAAATTATATATTTGTTAATTCAAATAGTTTTGAATATAAAATGGATTTATTAATTAAAATGAATTTATATTCGATAAAACCATATAATTTTGCTTTGAATATTAGTTAATCTATTTGTCTCAATATAATAAAAACAAAAAAATTTCACATGTTCTTATGATACATTAATTATGAGCCTCAATTAAAATTTGAAGCACTCTCCTCAAAATTTATTAACATAAAACTCTAAACATTCATTTTAACATAATGCCTAACAGTTTGCTTATAGCTATTAAAAAAACACTATTATTTATAAAAAAAATTCATTTTTCTATTTTACTTTTTATATAATAATAATTACTTTTACTTCTTCAGTGTCTATCAACTTTTTTGTATTAGAATACAATATATAATATTTTATTCCCAATAAATTAGTAGTACAAGTGAAAAAAATTTAAAAGAGTATTATATTGCTTAAAAAAATGATTAATTAATGATTTCAAATTTAATTTATAACTTTGAAATAGACAAACAAATATGTGACACCCCAAATAATTCGATTATTAAATAATTACGATTTTTAATTATTAATTTAATTAGGAATGTAATATTTAATATTTTGGATTATTGGAAGTCAATTAAATTAAATGGAAGTGGGTTTATTGGTGGTGTGATGAGTAAAGTGTGGGTGTGAGGAGTAAAAGACTCTACTCACATTATTTTATTTATTTTATTTATGTTAGAGGAATAAAAGGAATAAAAGAAGGAAAAGAGGAAAAAGGAGTTATTTTTGGAGAAAACACACATACGTGAAATTGAGAAGAGGAAAAGGAAGGAGGAAAGCCGTTTCGTGTCGGAAGTCGAAGAACCCATAAGGTAAGGGGTGATTTCGATTAGTTAATTCATATTATCGGTTTAGATATTCAATAGTATGGATCATAGTATGTTAGGAATCCCGGTGTAGAATTTCTAGGGTTCCGTAGAATTATCCCTATTGCGTCGAATTGTAGGTTGAAAACAATTAGAGTGTCGGATAATGAGTAGGAATGATGGAATAATGTTGTTTGATGTTATAATGGTGCAAAATGGATGTGCTTTGATGTTTCCCATGTTGCAATTCGTATGGGTATGTTTGGGTTTGGTTGAGAATGAATAAATGTTGTCAAAAGTGCAGAATTTGACTTTCCAGGTCGTAGGAACCGGTTCCCAGTGGGGAGGAACCGGTTCCAAAAATTGTAAAGCAGTAAAAATGCACTCAGGAACCGGTTCCTGTATATGTCGGAACCGGGTTCCCATACATTTTTCCAGAAACGTGAATTTGAACTACTCAGGAACCGGTTCCTGTATATGTAGGAACCGGGTTCTGCAGCAACTTTTTGAAAAATATCAAACTTTGAAAATTCATAACTTTCAAACCGTAAGTCCGTTTTGAGTGCCGTTTTGGACGTTATTTCTTAAATTTAATGCTCTATTTTATAAAATGAAAAGATTTTCTAAAACTTGAAATTATTTTGAAAATGAGTCGAATTCCGAATTAGGTGATTATTGACTGACGCACATGGGTGTGTATGTAGCAGTGAAACTGTGATGAATGGATGTATTCGTATTGTGAGGAGGAAAAGCATGTTTATGTTGTTAATGATGGTGTGCATGATCGTTGAGATATCATGTTTTTGGTTTTGATTCAGTTTATGATAATTGGTGTATTCATGATTGTATTGATATCATGTGTTTTGTTGGTGTTGTATATGCCTGATAGTTGTTGATCTCAGTTGTTGTTGTTGTGGTATATAGTGGTGATAGTCTTACCAAATGAAGGGTAAGTGTTTGGCATATTTATGCTTTGTGATGATTTATTTCATGATAGTTGATGATATCATGTTGTGGTTGTTGATGGTTTATGATGTCTGAATGTGGTCATAACCTGTGTTGAATGTTGCATGCTGGTGTTGTGCATGCATATGCATTCTTGGTGAAGTTAATTCCCATTGTGTGGAATTTGACTTGTATTGCCGTTAACCGATACCCGGGTGATGATGGGTGGTTAGGCTGGATTCTTGACTCAGTGGTGTCTGGGCGAATCGATGGTTACTGTATCCGGTTGATGATGGATCAGTGTTGGGTGACTTGGTCACGTGTTGGTACCACATGCATTGTGTCTGCATTTTGGGTTTGTCTGGGATTGTAACATGTTAGGATGCCTTCCAGTGTTACAATTCTTTTGTTGATTATTGATTATGCATATTGACTGGTATGATTGTGACTGCATGTTGAATCTGAATTTATGCTAAAATGGGTGAAATAATATGCTTGTGATATATTGTTGATTGAGAAGCTTATAATGTGTTTTAATTATGAGAAGTCTCACCCTTACTTTAACAATTTCAGATTAAAGTTAGCAGCTCAGGAGTTGGTGAGGATGGCTCTAGAGCTTGTCATTTAAGTCCGCGTGTCAAGTGTCATGCTCTGATTAGGTTGTAACACTGGGGAACGTTTAGTTGAGGGATTAGTTATTATTCAATTGTTTCTTTGAATCTCATTGGGAATAATTATGTTTTGGTTTATTCCATTTTGGTTATGGTATTTTCCCGCTGTGTAAGACATGGTCTTCATTTGATTGAATTATTTGAATAATGACCCTCAGTGTAGCATGACTACTGTTTTATTGGAAGTTTTATTTATTTCATAATTGTGACGTCCCTTGTTCCGTGTTAACTCTGATGGAATATGTCTTTAATCATTGATATAATTAATATTATTCGGGGTATTTTAGAAGGGGTGTTACAATAGTGGTATCAGAGCATAGTCGGTCGTGTGACCAGTGTCTTAATGTCATTATCCCTTTGTACGCGACAAGTGTGTACAACACTGTCGGTACTTGTTACTTTCTGATTGATTATTGCAGGAATAGTGTGAACTAAGTGGGAGAGAAGAGATGCTTCCCGGATATGTTCCGATTGTAAGTCATTGGTACGAGGTACTGCTTGAGGAGATAGTGCAAGAGTGGTTAGAGTTGTTGGAATCATTTGGACCGTGAGTCATAGTTGGAAGTGCAAAAAGGCGAGTACGATTCTAAGAACAAAAAGTGTTGGTAATGATGGTTTATACTCCAGTATGATCATCGGATGTCTATTGACAAATTGAGGACTTGATCACCCTTAATCTCTTATTGATAGTAGACGGAATCATATTGGATGGTATACAATTGTCTTACTATCTAAATGGGGCATAAAGTGACGAGTATGAATGAAGTTTGGTAGAAACTTGTGAACCATATGAGTTGGCGAAGGCTCTAATAAGGATAATAAATTGAGATGGATGGTTAGAGTTACGTAGATAGTAATGATGGTGTTGTGGTGTTATTGTTGTATTCTTCGACGGAAGTGAAAGAAAAATCAAAGAGTGATGAATTACCGGTAGTGAAGAATTATTTTGAGGTTGTTCCGAGTAAGTTGGATTGCTAGTGGTGGATGGATTTCCAGAGGTGTTTCCAGAAGACGTCGGTGAATTGCCGCCTGAGAGAGAAGTGGAATTTACTATAGATTTGATTCCTTGAACTAGTCTGGTGTCGATGGCGCCTTATCGCATGAAGGCATCTGAGTTATCTGAGTTGAAGAAGCAGTTGGAAGATTTACTTGAGAAGAAGTTTATTCGTCCTAGTGTTTCACCGTGGGGTGCTCCTGTGTTGTTGGTTAAGAAGAAAGAAGGTTCAATGAGGTTATGTGTTGATTACAGACAGTTGAATAAAGTTACAATCAAGAATCGTTATCCTTTGTCGAGGATTGATGATTTGATGGATCAACTAGTTGGAGCTTGAGTATTTAGTAAAATTGATCTGAGGTCTGGATATCATCAAATTCGTGTTAAGGCGGAGGATATTCAGGAGACTGCATTTAGGACGGTGGTATGGATAATGGTGTCCCAGTTAGGTGTGAGTTCTAATGTTCCCTGGGAATAATAGCGACTCATCGTTTGAGCAAGATGTTGGATTAGCTTGAAAGCTATCCTTGGGTTGAATGTTTGAAGTTAAACCAAGTGTATTGTTTTGGGATTCTGATTGTGAGAAAGGATTCCAAGAGTTGAAGAGGAGGTTGACTAGTGCTCCGATTCTAATTTTGCCGAATCCGGCAGAATCTTTCGTGGTGTATTGTGATGCGTCACTGATGGAATTAGGTGGTGTGTTGATGCAAGATAAGCAGGTTGTGGCTTATGCTTCGAGACAATTGAATGTACATGAAAGGAATTATCTGACCCATGATTTGGAATTGGCAGCTGTTGTATTTGTTTTGAAGTTATGGAGGCATTATCTGTATGGTTCACGGTTTGAAGTGTTCAGTGATCACAAGAGCCTAAAGCATCTTTTTTGATCAGAACGAGTTGAATATGAGGCAGAGAAGGTGGTTAGAATTCCTTAAGGATTATGATTTCGGTTTGAATTACCACCCTGATAAGGCAAACGTTGTCGTAGATGCATTGAGCAGGAAGTCATTACATATGTCTATGTTGATGGTTCGCAAATTGGATTTAGTGGAACAATTTAGAGACTTAAGTTTGGTATGTGAGACTACTTCTGATAGTGTGAAATTGGGTATGTTGAAGCTGACTAGTGGTATTCTTGATGAGATTCGAACGGGACAGGAATCTGATGTTGGTTTGGTGGATAAGCTGACATTGATTAACCAAGGTCAAGGAGGTGAGTTCATAATTGATGAGAATGGAGTTGTGAGATTTGGTAATAGGGTGTGTGTTCCGGATGTTGCCGAGAATAGGAAGAGTATTTTGGAAGAAGGACATCTTAGCGGGTTGAGTATTCATTCCGGTGCTACTAAGATGTATCATGACTTGAAGAAATTATTTCGGTGGCCTGGAATGAAAAAGGAAATTGCCGAGTTTGTGTATGCGTGTTTGGTTTGTCAGAAATCAAAGATTGAACATCAGAAACCGTCGGGATTGATCGACCCGTTGTTTGTTCCAGAATGGAAATGGGATGGCATTTCTATGGATTTCGTGAGTGGTTTGCTGAGGACAACTAAGAACTGTGATTCTATCTGGGTTATTGTGGATCGGGTGACAAAATCTGCTCACTTTGTTCCGATAAGAATGGATTATCCGATGGAGAGGTTGGCAGAATTGTATGTCGAAAAGATTGTGAGTTTGCACGGTATTCCTTCTAGTATTGTGTCGGATCGAGATCCGAGGTTTACATCTAAGTTCTGGACGGGATTGCAAGAAGCGTTGGTTACTAAGTTGCGTTTAAGTTCTGCTTATCATCCGCAGACAGATGGTCAGACGGAAAGAACGATTCAGTCGTTAGAAGATTGCTGAGAGCTTGTGTGTTGGAGAAAGGTGGAGCTTAGGATAATCATCTACCATTGATCGAGTTTACCTACAACAATAGTTTCCATTCGAGTATTGGTGTGGCTCCGGTTGAGGCATTGTATGGTAGGAGGTGTCGGACACCATTGTGTTGGTATGAATCTGGAGAGAGTGCTGTGATTGGACCGGAAATTGTTCAACAAACTTCGGAAAAGATTAAGATGATTCAGGAGAAGATGAGGACTTCTCAGAGTCGTCAGAAAAGTTATCACGATAAGAGGAGGAAGGATCTTGAGTTTAGTGAAGGAGAACATGTTTTTATGCGAGTTACTCTGATGACTGGTATTGGTCGAGCTTTGAAGTCAAAGAAGTTGACTCCATGTTTTATTGGTCCGTTTCAGATTACCAAGAAAATTGGGAAGGTTGCATATCAGATTGCTTTGTCGCTGTCACTTGCAAATTTGCATGATGTTTTCCATGTATCTCAGCTAAGGAAGTACGTTGCTGATCCGTCACATGAGATTCACGTAGATGATATACAGGTACGAGAGAATTTGACTGTGGAAGCGGTACCTGCGAGAATTGAGGATAGGAAGTTGAAACAGTTGCGAGGCAAAGAGATCGCATTGGTAAGAGTAGCTTGGGAAGGACCAGCAGATGGGAATGTCACTTGGGAGCTGAAGAGTCAGATGAAGCACTCGTATTCCGAACTGTTCGTCTAGGTTATGTTTTCGAGGACGAAAACTCTTTTAGTTGGGGAGAGTTGTGACACCCCAAATAATTCGATTATTAAATAATTACGATTTTTAATTATTAATTTAATTAGGAATGTAATATTTAATATTTTGGATTATTGGAAGTCAATTAAATTAAATGGAAGTGGGTTTATTGGTGGTGTGATGAGTAAAGTGTGGGTGTGAGGAGTAAAAGACTCTACTCACATTATTTTATTTATTTTATTTATGTTAGAGGAATAAAAGGAATAAAAGAAGGAAAAGAGGAAAAAGGAGTTATTTTTGGAGAAAACACACATACGTGAAATTGAGAAGAAGAAAAGGAAGGAGGAAAGTCGTTTCGTGTCGGAAGTCGAAGAACCCACAAGGTAAGGGGTGATTTCGATTAGTTAATTCATATTATCGGTTTAGATATTCAATAGTATGGATCATAGTATGTTAGGAATCCCGGTGTAGAATTTCTAGGGTTCCGTAGAATTATCCCTATTGCGTCGAATTGTAGGTTGAAAACAATTAGAGTGTCGGATAATGAATAGGAATGATGGAATAATGTTGTTTGATGTTATAATGGTGCAAAATGGATGTGTTTTGATGTTTCCCATGTTGAAATTCATATGGGTATGTTTGGGTTTGGTTGAGAATGAATAAATGCTGTCAAAAGTGCAGAATTTGACTTTTCAGGTCGTAGGAACCGGTTCCCAGTGGGGAGGAACCGAGTTCCACTGTGAAAATTTGTAAAAACAGGTAAAAATGCACTCAGGAACCGGTTCCTGTATATGTCGGAACCGGGTTCCCATACATTTTTCCAGAAACGTGAATTTGAACTACTCAGGAACCGGTTCCTGTATATGTAGGAACCGGGTTCTGCAGCAACTTTTTGAAAAATATCAAACTTTGAAAATTCATAACTTTCAAACCGTAAGTCCGTTTTGAGTGCCGTTTTGGACGTTATTTCTTAAATTTAATGCTCTATTTTATAAAATGAAAAGATTTTCTAAAACTTGAAATTATTTTGAAAATGAGTCGAATTCCGAATTAGGTGATTATTGACTGACGCACATGGGTGTGTATGTAGCAGTGAAACTGTGATGAATGGATGTATTCGTATTGTGAGGAGGAAAAGCATGTTTATGTTGTTAATGATGGTGTGCATGATCGTTGAGATATCATGTTTTTGGTTTTGATTCAGTTTATGATAATTGGTGTATTCATGATTGTATTGATATCATGTGTTTTGTTGGTGTTGTATATGCCTGATAGTTGTTGATCTCAGTTGTTGTTGTTGTGGTATATAGTGGTGATAGTCTTACCAAATGAAGGGTAAGTGTTTGGCATATTTATGCTTTGTGATGATTTATTTCATGATAGTTGATGATATCATGTTGTGGTTGTTGATGGTTTATGATGTCTGAATGTGGTCATAACCTGTGTTGAATGTTGCATGCTGGTGTTGTGCATGCATATGCATTCTTGGTGAAGTTAATTCCCATTGTGTGGAATTTGACTTGTATTGCCGTTAACCGATACCCGGGTGATGATGGGTGGTTAGGCTGGATTCTTGACTCAGTGGTGTCTGGGCGAATCGATGGTTACTGTATCCGGTTGATGATGGATCAGTGTTGGGTGACTTGGTCACGTGTTGGTACCACATGCATTGTGTCTGCATTTTGGGTTTGTCTGGGATTGTAACATGTTAGGATGCCTTCCAGTGTTACAATTCTTTTGTTGATTATTGATTATGCATATTGACTGGTATGATTGTGACTGCATGTTGAATCTGAATTTATGCTAAAATGGGTGAAATAATATGCTTGTGATATATTGTTGATTGAGAAGCTTATAATGTGTTTTAATTATGAGAAGTCTCACCCTTACTTTAACAATTTCAGATTAAAGTTAGCAGCTCAGGAGTTGGTGAGGATGGCTCTAGAGCTTGTCATTTAAGTCCGCGTGTCAGTGTCATGCTCTGATTAGGTTGTAACACTGGGGAACGTTTAGTTGAGGGATTAGTTATTATTCAATTGTTTCTTTGAATCTCATTGGGAATAATTATGTTTTGGTTTATTCCATTTTGGTTATGGTATTTTCCCGCTGTGTAAGACATGGTCTTCATTTGATTGAATTATTTGAATAATGACCCTCAGTGTAGCATGACTACTGTTTTATTGGAAGTTTTATTTATTTCATAATTGTGACGTCCCTTGTTCCGTGTTAACTCTGATGGAATATGTCTTTAATCATTGATATAATTAATATTATTCGGGGTATTTTAGAAGGGGTGTTACAAAATGCATCACATTTTTTCTAAAATATAATTATAAATTTTATTTGTAGTTATATTTAAACAAATTAAACTTTGAATATAGAATAAAAAATAATTTTGTAGCCTATTACATAAAAATATCCTATAATATATTAGTAAATTATAAAAAATTGATCTATTTTAGTCAATAATTTTTGGAATGTTATACTATGAGGTTAAAATTTATGAGGAAAGTTATGACTTTTTGACAACCGAAAATTATATATAACGTATAAAAAATTCATCGCCTTATGCCTCTAGGACTTGCCACGATTTACAATTTAAATAATACAATGACTATAAAAAAATTAATCGTGCAACTATATGCATAAGAGCTATGCTTTTCCATCATGTTGCCAATGAAAGGAACACAATTAGGGATGGCAAAACACACACACACACACATATATATATATATATATATATATATATATATATATATATATATATATATATATATATATATATATATATATATATATATATATATATATATATATATATATATATATATATATATATATAATAAAATCATCACGCACAGTACGATGGTTTGATGCGTATCCACAGGTAAAATAAATGGATATTTGACTACCCGTTCACTTACTGGTACGAATTGGAATTTGATGGTACCCGTAGATATCAATATCCGTTAATAATTACAAAAAATATTTAAATGTTAATTTGTTTGATTAAAATTATTAATATTAGTATTTTGTTAATTATGATATTACTATTATTATTATTATTATTATTATTATTTTGATAAAAGAAGAAATAAAACGAATGTGATTTATTTTTGTTATTATTTATTATGTGTTAAATTTGAAAATATCTTTTTTATCTTTAAAAGAGATTAAATTATTAATTATTTAAATATTTTTTGTAAAAATTATATAATAGTATCCATGGATATCCGTAAATACCCGCGGGTATCTCAAAATTCACGGATATCCATCTAACGGATACCCGCATGGATACGGGACGGATATGTATATCATATTTACTAAACAGGGTGGATAGAGGAAGAGTACTTGTATCCATGAATATCCATTGTCATCCCTAACCACAATGTTATCCTCTACAAAATTTCAAAAAGTCCCAATTTTTCTATTGTTCTACCTATTTCTACTTTTCTATGATATAATTATTTATTCTCTCCCAACTAAATTTACTCCAATCTAATTACAAAAACATTTAAATATAATAAATTACAAAACAAAAAGAAAGTAAAAAAAAAAACTTTGTTTTGATGGGTTGCATCTCATCCAACTTTCATTAAATGTCATTAGATTGACATCCATGTTAAGGACGATATTTCATTTCATATCTTTCATCAATCGGGTTTAATTTCACCATCTCAATTTCTCGTCATACTTCAATATTTGGTATAAGTAGATATATATATTTTAACTAGTGTAAGGAAATTTGATCTGACTACTTTTTAGTTTCTTTGTCCTTGAGAACCAAATCATTTTAATTTTAAGTGTGCACTTTTATTCCATGGACTTTGAATAACTTATGTTATAAGTTTTTTCTTATATTAGGGGATAAAAGTCTTTAACTTTCTTTTATATCGCCTTTTTCTTAGTTGGGCGAGTCAGTTCTTCTTCATCTTTGTGTACTCATTGCATCTTATCATTATTCTTTTCTAAATCATTCTCCAAATTTTACAAGTCTTATATTAGGGGATAGAAGTCTTCAACTTTCTTTTATATAGCCTTTTTCTTAGTTGGGGGAATCAGTTCTTCTTCATCTTTGTACTTGTTTCATCTTCTCATTATTCTTTTCTAAATCATTCTCCAAATTTTAAAAGTCATATATCATACACTTTGATTGTCATATTTTATTTAAAAAGTTGAGCCTAAACTCATACGTCAATGTTTTCATGATTGTTCTTAATAATTATATACCTAAGATAATATTGAATTCACATTCTTATTTAATAAAGATAATTACAAAATCAATAGGGTATAACGTTCCAAATTTCACCAATACATCTTTCATTATCTATGTGGAACAATGGAATATTTATTTGCTAATGTTACTGTCATATTTGTGGTGGACCTTGTTTTTCCTCCTAATTTTTTTTATTATAGACCGCTACACTAAATTAATGCTTTCTCCCAAATTACATAATGCTCTATGATATTTAAACTGGCTTATGTGCGAGTTATGTAAAGTCTTATTAATAGTGATAATATAGATTTTCTTTTCAACAAATTTATGCATTTTATGAACAAAATTATGCAAGCAGCATCAATACTTTTTCTGTTTGAAACTTCATTCATATATATTATTTTCAATTGAATATTAATCTAATGGATTGTTTATTTTAATTGTCATTATTATTTATTTATTTATTTATCTGTATGATCAATTTACTTAATCATATGTATGTGAGACCGCCTATATGACTTTAAAAAATAATTTGAATTTTAATAATCAGATTATAGTGTCATAGCATTGGTAATTAGGAAATGATGTTGGCTTGGCATAAGTCATGACTAAATTAGGAATGAAAGTTGAGGTATTGTTCTTTTTATTTATTTATTTATTTTATTACAATCTTAAAGTAGAATACTATATTTTTTTATCAAATTATTGGAAAAATAAATTAAGGTCTATTTAGATGTACTCTTATATTGTTTTCTTACTCTTACAATGTTTTCTTGCACAATAATATGATTAGGGAAATTAAAATTCTAAATTGTATTCTTGATCTATTTCAACTTACTTGTTGCAAACTTTTATTTAATAATAGGTGTAACGATACATGTGATATATGAAATAGTTTTGTATTCAAAGCTCCCAAAAATCACAGTTTGTTATCCAATGACTTTATCCATAAGTTTAGCGTGTGTTATTACATTAAAAACTTACTTGAGACTTTATTTAACTAACTATATGCCTCTTTATATTATTAATTGTAAAATTATATATTAGTTAATTCAAATAGTTTTGAATATAAAATGGATTTATTAATTAAAATGAATTTATATTCGATAAAACCATATAATTTTGTTTTGAATATTAGTTAATCTATTTGTCTCAATATAATAAAAACAAAAAAATTTCACATGTTCTTATGATACATTAATTATGAGCCTCAATTAAAATTTGAAGCACTCTCCTCAAAATTTATTAACATCAAACTCTAAACATTCATTTTAACATATTGCCTAACAGTTTGCTTATAGCTATTAAAAAAACAATATTATTTATAAAAAAAATTCATTTTCTATTTTACTTTTTATATAATAATCATTACTTTTACTTCTTCAGTGTCTATCAAATATTTTGTATTAGAATACAATATATAATATTTTATTCCCAATAAATTAGTAGTACAAGTGAAAAAAATTTAAAAGAGTATTATATTGCTTAAAAAAATGATTAATTAATGATTTCAAATTTAATTTATAACTTTGAAATAGACAAACAAATGCATCACATTTTTTCTAAAATATAATTATAAATTTTATTTGTAGTTATATTTAAACAAATTAAACTTTAAATATTGAATAAAAAATTATTTTGTAGCCTATTACATATAAATATCCTATAATATATTAGTAAATTATAAAAAATTGATATATTTTAGTCAATAATTTTTGCAATGTTATACTATGAGGTTAAAATTTATGAGGAAAGTTATGACTTTAGACAACCGAAAATTAAATATAACAGATAAAAAATTCATCGCCTTATGCCTCTAGGACTTGCCACGATTTACAATTTAAATAATACAATGACTATAAAAAAATTAATCGTGCAACTATATGCATAAGAGCTATGCTTTTCCATCATGTTGCCAATGAAAGGAACACAATTAGGGATGGCAAAAAAAAAACACATACACATATATATATATATATATATCCGCAAATAAAATCAGTCACGGGCACAGGTACGATGGTTTGATGGGTATCCACAGGTAAAATAAATGGATATTTGTCTACCCGTTCACTTACTGGTACGAATAGGAATTTGATGGTACCGGTAGATATCAGTATCCGTTAATAATTACAAAAAAAATTTAAATGTTAATTTGTTTGATTAAAATTATTAATATTAGTATTTTGTTAATTATGATATTACTATTATTATTTTGATAAACGAAGAAATAAAACGAATGTGATTTATTTTTGTTATTATTTATTATGTGTTAAATTTGAAAATATTTTTTTATCTTTAAAAGAGCTTAAAAAATTAATTATTTAAATATTTTTTGTAAAAATTAGATAATAGTATCCATGGATATCCGTAAATACCCGCGGGTATCTCAAAATTCACGGATATCCATCTAACAGATACCCGCACGGATACGGGACGGATATGTATATCATATTTACTAAACAGGGTGGATAGCGGAAGAGCAGTACTTGTATCCATGAATACCCATTGTCATCCCTAACCACAATGTTATCCTCTACAAAATTTCAAAATTCCCAATTTTTCTATTGTTCTACCTATTTCTACTTTTCTATGATATACTTATTTATTCTCTCCCAACTAAATTTACTCCAATCTAATTACAAAAAAACTTTCTTTTGACGGGTTGCATCTCATCCAACTTTCATTAAATGTCATTAGATTGACATCCAATTTAAGGAGGATATTTCATTCCATATTTTTTATCAATCAGGTTTAGAAATTTGATATGACTTCTTTTTAGTTTCTTTGTCCTTGAGAACCAAATCATTTTAATTTTAAGTGCGCACTTTTATTCCATGGACTTTGCATAACTTATGTTATAAGCTTTTTCTTATATTAGGGGATAAAAGTCTTCAACTTTCTTTTATATGGCCTTTTTCTTAGTTGGGCGAGTCAGTTCTTCTTCATCTTTGTGTACTCGTTGCATCTTATCATTAATCTTTTCTAAATCATTCTCCAAATTTTACAAGTCTTATATTAGGGGATAGAAGTCTTCAACTTTCTTTTATATAGCCTTTTTCTTAGTTGGGTGAATCAGTTCTTCTTCATCTTTGTACTTGTTTCATCTTCTCATTATTCTTTTCTAAATCATTCTCCAAATTTTAAAAGTCATATATCATACACTTTGATTGACATTTTTTAAAAAAAATTTGAGCCTAAGCTCATACGTCAATGTTTTCATGATTTTTCTTAAGAATTATATACCTAAGATGATATCGAATTCACATTCTTATTTAATAAATATAATTACAAAATCAATAGGGTATATGAACGTTCCAAATTTCACTAATACATCTTTCATTATCTATGTGGAACAATGAAATATTTATTTGCTAATGTTAGTGTCATATTTGTGGTGGACCTTGTTTTTCCTCCTAATTTTTTTTGTCATAGACCGCTACCCTAAATTAATGCTTTCTCCCAAATTACATGATGCACTATGATATTTAAACTAACTTATGTGCGATTTACGTAAAGCGTTATTAATAGTGATAATATAGATTTTCTTTTCAACAAATTTATGCATTTTATGAACAAAATTATGCAAGCAGCATCAATACTTTTTTTGTTTGAAACTTCATTCATATATATTATTTTTAATTGAATATTAATCTAATGGATTGTTTATTTTGATTGTCATTATTATTTATTTATTTATTTATCTGTATGATCAATTTACTTAATCAAATGTATGTGAGACCGCCTATATGACTCTAAAAAATAATTTGAATTTTACTAATCAGATAATAGTGGCATAACATTGGTAATTAGGAAATGATGTTGGTTTGACATAAGTCATGACTAAATTAGGAATGAAAGTTGAGGTATTGTTCTTTTTATTTATTTATTTATTTTATTACAATCTTAGAGTAGAATAGTATTTTTTTTATTAAATTATTGGAAAAATAAATTAAGGTCTATTTAGATGTACTCTTATATTATTTTCTTACTCATACAATGTTTTCTTGCACAATAATATGATTATGGAAATTAAAATTCTAAATTGTATTCTTGATCTATTTCAATTTACTTGTTGCATACTTTTATTTAATAATAGGTGTAACGATACATGTGATATATGAAATAGTTTTGTATTCAAAGCTCCCTAAAATCACAGTTTGTTATCCAATAACTTTATCCATAAGTTTAGTGTGTGTTATTACATTAAAAACTTACTTGAGACTCTATTTAACCAACTATATGCCTCTTTATATTATTAATTATAAAATTATATATTAGTTAATTATATATTAGTTAATTCAAATAGTTTTGAATATAAAATGGATTTATTAATTAAAATGAATTTATATTCGATAAAACCATATAATTTTGCTTTGAATATTAGTAAATCTATTTGTCTCAATATAATAAAAACAAAAAAATTTCACATGTTCTTATGATACATTAATTATGAGCCTCAATTAAAATTTGAAGCACTCTCCTCAAAATTTATTAACATAAAACTCTAAACATTCATTTTAACATAATGCCTAACAGTTTGCTTATAGCTATTAAAAAAACACTATTATTTATAAAAAAATTCATTTTTCTATTTTACTTTTTATATAATAATCATTACTTTTACTTCTTCAGTGTCTATCAACTTTTTTGTATTAGAATACAATATATAATATTTTATTCCCAATAAATTAGTAGTACAAGTAAAAAAAATTTAAAAGAGTATTATATTGCTTAAAAAAATGATTAATTAATAATTTCAAATTTAATTTATAACTTTGAAATAGACAAACAAATGCATCACATTTTTTCTAAAATATAATTATAAATTTTATTTGTAGTTATATTTAAACAAATTAAACTTTAAATATTGAATAAAAAAGTTATTTTGTAGCCTATTACATATAAATATCCTATAATATATTAGTAAATTATAAAAAATTGATATATTTTAGTCAATAATTTTTGCAATGTTATACTATGAGGTTAAAATTTATGAGGAAAGTTATGACTTTAGACAACCGAAAATTAAATATAACAGATAAAAAATTCATCGCCTTATGCCTCTAGGACTTGCCACGATTTACAATTTAAATAATACAATGACTATAAAAAAATTAATCGTGCAACTATATGCATAAGAGCTATGCTTTTCCATCATGTTGCCAATGAAAGGAATACAATTAGGGATGGCAAAAAAAAAAACACACACACACATATATATATATATATATATATATATATATATATATATATATATATATATATATATATATCCGCAAATAAAATTTGTCACGGGCACAGGTACGATGGTTTGATGGGTATCCACAGGTAAAATAAATGGATATTTGTCTACCCGTTCACTTACTGGTACGAATAGGAATTTGATGGTACCGGTAGATATCAGTATCCGTTAATAATTACAAAAAATATTTAAATGTTAATTTGTTTGATTAAAATTATTAATATTAGTATTTTGTTAATTATGATATTACTATTATTATTATTATTATTTTGATAAAGGAAGAAATAAAACGAATGTGATTTATTTTTGTTATTATTTATTATGTGTAAATTTGAAAATAACTTTTTTATCTTTAAAAGAGATTAAATTATTAATTATTTAAATATTTTTTGTAAAAATTATATAATAGTATCCATGGATATCCGTAAATACCCGCGGGTATCTCAAAATTCACGGATATCCATCTAACGGATACCCGCACGGATACGGGACGGATATGTATATCATATTTACTAAACAGGGTGGATAGCGGAAGAGTACTTGTATCCATGAATATCCATTGTCATCCCTAACCACAATGTTATCCTCTACAAAATTTCAAAAAGTCCCAATTTTTCTATTGTTCTACCTATTTCTACTTTTCTATGATATAATTATTTATTCTCTCCCAACTAAATTTACTCCAATCTAATTACAAAAACATCTAAATATAATAAATTACAAAACAAAAATAAAGTAAAAAAAAACTTTGTTTTGATGGGTTGCATCTCATCCAACTTTCATTAAATGTCATTAGATTGACATCCATGTTAAGGAGGATATTTCATTTCATATCTTTCATCAATCGGGTTTAATTTCACCATCTCAATTTCTCGTCATACTTCAATATTTGGTATAAGTAGATATATATATATATATATATATATATATATATATATATATATATATATAACGAGTGTAAAGAAATTTGATATGACTTCTTTTTAGTTTCTTTGTCCTTGAGAACCAAATCATTTCAATTTTAAGTGTGCACTTTTATTCCATGGACTTTGCATAACTTATGTTATAAGTTTTTTCTTATATTAGGGGATAAAAGTCTTTAACTTTCTTTTATATCGCCTTTTTCTTAGTTGGGCGAGTCAGTTCTTCTTCATCTTTGTGTACTCGTTGCATCTTATCATTATTCTTTTCTAAATCATTCTCCAAATTTTACAAGTCTTATATTAGGGGATAGAAGTCTTCAACTTTCTTTTATATAGCCTTTTTCTTAGTTGGGTGAATCAGTTCTTCTTCATCTTTGTACTTGTTTCATCTTCTCATTATTCTTTTCTAAATCATTCTCCAAATTTTAAAAGTCATATATCATACACTTTGATTGACATTTTTTTTTTAAATTTGAGCCTAAGCTCATACGTCAATGTTTTCATGATTGTTCTTAAGAATTATATACCTAAGATGATATCGAATTCACATTCTTATTTAATAAATATAATTACAAAATCAATAGGGTATATGAACGTTCCAAATTTCACTAATACATCTTTCATTATCTATGTGGAACAATGAAATATTTATTTGCTAATGTTAGTGTCATATTTGTGGTGGACCTTGTTTTTCCTCCTAATTTTTTTTGTCATAGACCGCTACCCTAAATTAATGCTTTCTCCCAAATTACATAATGCACTATGATATTTAAACTAGCTTATGTGCGATTTACGTAAAGCGTTATTAATAGTGATAATATAGATTTTCTTTTCAACAAATTTATGCATTTTATAAACAAAATTATGCAAGCAGCATCAATACTTTTTCTGTTTGAAACGTCATTCATATATATTATTTTTAATTGAATATTAATCTAATGGATTGTTTATTTTGATTGTCATTATTATTTATTTATTTATTTATTTATTTATCTGTATGATCAATTTACTTAATCAAATGTATGTGAGCCGCCTATATGACTTTAAAAAATAATTTGAATTTTAATAATTAGATAATAGTGTCATAACATTGGTAATTAGGAAATGATGTCGGCTTGGCATAAGTCATGACTAAATTAGGAATGAAAGTTGAGGTATTGTTCTTTTTATTGATTTATTTATTTTGATTACAATCTTAAAGTATAATACTATATTTTTTTATCAAATTATTGGAAAAATAAATTAAGGTCTATTTAGATGTACTCTTATATTGTTTTCTTACTCTTACAATGTTTTCTTCCACAATAATATGATTATGGAAATTAAAATTCTAAATTGTATTCTTGATCTATTTCAATTTACTTGTTGCATACTTTTATTTAATAATAGGTGTAACGATACATGCGATATATGAAATAGTTTTGTATCCACAGCTCCCTAAAATCACAGTTTGTTATCCAATGACTTTATCCATAAATTTAGCGTGTGTTATTACATTAAAAACTTACTTGAGACTTTATTTAACTAACTATATGCCTCGTTATATTATTAATTATAAAATTATATATTAGTTAATTATATATTAGTTAATTCAAATAGTTTTGAATATAAAGTGGATTTATTAATTAAAATGAATTTATATTCGATAAAACCATATAATTTTGCTTTGAATATTAGTTAATCTATTTGTCTCTATATAATAAAACTCTAAACATTCATTTTAACATAATGCCTAACAGTTTCCTTATAGCTATTAAAAAACACCATTATTTATAAATAAAAAATCATTTTTCTATTTTACTTTTTATATAATAATCATTACTTTTACTTCTTGAGTGTCTATCAACTTTTTTGTATTACAATACAATATATAATATTTTATTCCCAATAAATTAGTAGTACAAGTAAAAAAAATTTACAAGATTATTATATTGCTTAAAATAAAAATGGTTAATTAATGATTTCAAATTTAATTTATAACTTTCAAATAGACAAACAAATGCATCACATTTTTTCTAAAATATAATTATTAATTATAATTGTAGTTATATTTAAACAAATTAAACTTTGAATATAAAGTTAAACAATTATTTTGTAGCCTATTACATATAAATACCCTATAATATATTAGTAAATTATAAAAAATTGATATATTTTAGTCAATAATTTTTGCAATGTTATACTATGAGGTTAAAATTTATGAGGAAAGATATGACTTTTAGACAACCGAAAATTATATATAGCATATAAAAAATTCATCGCCTTATGCCTCTAGGACATGCCACGATTTACAATTTAAATAATACAATGACTATAAAAAAATTAATCGTGCAACTATATGCATAAGAGCTATGCTTTTCCATCATGTTGCCAATGAAAGGAACACAATTAGGGATGGCAAAAAAACACACACACTTACACATATATATATATATATATATATATATATATATATATATATATATATATATATATATATATATATATATATATATATATCCGCACAAAAATCATCACGGCACAGTACAGTGGTTTGATGGGTATCCACATGTAAAATAAATGGATATTTGGCTACCCGTTTACTTACTGGTACGAATAGGAATTTGATGGTACCCGTAGATATCAGTATCCGTTAATAATTACAAAAAATATTTAAATGTTAATTTGTTTGATTAAAATTATTAATATTATTATTTTGTTAAATATGATATTATTATTATTATTTTGATAAACGAAAAAATAAAACGAATGTGATTTATTTTTGTTATTATTTATTATGTCTTAAATTTGAAAATATTTTTTTATCTTTAAAAGAGCTTAAAAATTAATTATTTAAATATTTTTTGTAAAAATTAGATAATAGTATCCATGGATATCCGTAAATACCCGCGAGTATCTCAAAATTCACGGATATCCATCTAACAGATACCCGCACGGATACGGGACGGATATGTATATCATATTTACTAAACAGGGTGGATAGCGGAAGAGCAGTACTTGTATCCATGAATACCCATTGTCATCCCTAACCACAATGTTATCCTCTACAAAATTTCAAAATTCCCAATTTTTCTATTGTTCTACCTATTTCTACTTTTCTATGATATACTTATTTATTCTCTCCCAACAAAATTTACTCCAATCTAATTACAAAAAAACTTTGTTTTGACGGGTTGCATCTCATCCAACTTTCATTAAATGTCATTAGATTGACATCCAAGTTAAGGAGGATATTTCATTCCATATTTTTTATCAATCAGGTTTAGAAATTTGATATGACTTCTTTTTAGTTTCTTTGTCCTTGAGAACCAAATCATTTTAATTTTAAGTGTGCACTTTTATTCCATGGACTTTGCATAACTTATGTTATAAGCTTTTTCTTATATTAGGGGATAAAAGTCTTCAACTTTCTTTTATATGGCCTTTTTCTTAGTTGGGCGAGTCAGTTCTTCTTCATCTTTGTGTACTCGTTGCATCTTATCATTAATCTTTTCTAAGTCATTCTCCAAATTTTACAAGTCTTATATTAGGGGATAGAAGTCTTCAACTTTCTTTTATATAGCCTTTTTCTTAGTTGGGTGAATCAGTTCTTCTTCATCTTTGTACTTGTTTCATCTTCTCATTATTCTTTTCTAAATCATTCTCCAAATTTTAAAAGTCATATATCATACACTTTGATTTTCATATTTTATTTAAAAATTTGAGACGAAGCTCATACGTCAATGTTTTCATGATTATTCTTAAGAATTATATACCTAAGATGATATGGAATTCACATTCTAATTTAATAAAGATAATTACAATATCAATAGGGTATATGAACGTTCCAAATTTCACTAATACACCTTTCATTATCTATGTGGAACAATGGAATATTTATTTGCTAATGTAAGTGTCATATTTGTGGTGGACCATGTTTTTCCTCCTAATTTTTTTATCATAGACCGCTACACTAAATTAATGCTTTCTCCCAAATTACATAATGCTCTATGATATTTAAATTGGCTTATGTGCGAGTTATGTAAAGTCTTATTAATAGTGATAATATAGATTTTCTTTTCAACTAATTTATGCATTTTATGAACAAAATTATGCAAGCAGCATCAATACTTTTTCTGTTTGAAACTTCATTCATATATATTATTTTTAACTGAATATTAATCTAATGGATTGTTTATTTTTATTGTCATTATTTATTTATTTATTTATCTGTATGATCAATTTACTTAATCAAATGTATGTGAGACCGCCTATGTGACTTTAAAAAATAATTTGAATTTTAATAATCAGATAATAGTGTCATAACATTGGTAATTAGGAAATGAGGTTGGCTTGGCATAAGTCATGACTAAATTAGGAATGATAATTTAGGTATTGTTCTTTTTATTTATTTTTTTTTTTGATTGCAATCTTAATGTAGAATACTATATGTTTTTATCAAATTATTGGAAAAATAAATTAAGGTCTATTTAGATAAACTCTTATATTGTTTTCTTACTTTTACAATGTTTTCTTGCACAATAATATGATTATGGAAATTAAAATTCTAAATTGTATTCTTGATCTATTTCAATTTACTAGTTGCATACTTTTATTTAATAATAGGTGTAACGATACATGTGATATATGAAATAGTTTTGTATTCAAAGCTTCCTAAAATCATAGTTTATCATCCAATGACTTTATCCATAAATTTAGCGTGTGTTATTACGTTAAAAACTTACTTGAGACTTTATTTAACTAACTATATGCCTCCTTATATTATTAATTATAAAATTATTTATTAGTTAATTATATATTAGTTAATTCAAATAGTTTTGAATATAAAATGGATTTATTAATTAAAATGAATTTATATTTGATAAAACCATATAATTTTGCATTGAATATTAGTTAATCTATTTGTCTCTATATAATAAAAACAAACAAATTTCACATGTTCTTATGATACATTAATTATGAGCCTCAATTAAAATTTGAAGCACTCTCTTCAAAATTTATTAACATAAAACTCTAAACATTCATTTTAACATAATGCCTAACAGTTTGCTTATAGCTATTAAAAAAACACCATTATTTATAAATAAAAAATCATTTTTCTATTTTACTTTTTATATAATAATCATTACTTTTACTTCTTCAGTGTCTATCAACTTTTTTGTATTAAAATACAATATATAATATTTTATTCCCAATAAATTAGTAGTACAAGTAAAAAAAAATTAAAAGAGTATTATATTGCTTAAAATAAAAATGGTTAATTAATGATTTCAAATTTAATTTATAACTTTCAAATAGACAAACAAATGCATCACATTTTTTCTAAAATATAATTATTAATTATAATTGTAGTTATATTTAAACAAATTAAACTTTGAATATAAAGTTAAACAATTATTTTGTAGCCTATTACATATAAATATCCTATAATATATTAATATATAAAAACTTTTACATATAAATGTCCTGTAACATATTAAAAAATTCTAAATAATAAAAATAAAAAGAAAATTCATTTGAATTAAATCAATTGTATACAATAAAATTATAGGTATAGTAAAAACACTTACACAAAAACAAAGTTCTTGTATTTATTTTAATTCATTATTCATCATCCAACTTACAAACATGTTCAAATTACCAAAATATCAAAAGTTGAAGAAAAATGATAAAAAGTTATTCTCAAAAATGCTTAAAATATAAATAAATAAAAAATTAAAGAATAGGAATGTTCTACATTTGAATGTGCAATATACTTAATATACAAAATAATGAAAAGTTATTCTAGTAGTGGGGAACTCACAAACATATTCAACTATCATACTCATTTCATTTTTAAACTACCAAGATATAACAAATTGGAGAAAATGATGAACAAATATTCTCCCAAATATTTAAAAGTAAAAAATAAAATAATATATATGAGAATATAAAATGAAAGAATATAATTGTTTCATCAAAATAATAAAAGGTGTTTACGTGTTTTTAACCATTGTATTTCATTTATTCGTGACATGTAAAAACAACAATTAAAATAAATAATAGTATTCAACATAAATTTATAGTATTTTTTTTTTGTGAAACTAAAATTGGTGTTGATTGATGACACAAAATTTTATACATAATATTGATCTCTGGTACGTAGGTTTGGAGTGGTTTAAAATTAACACTCAAATATCTTAAGTCAGCTTACGTAGATAGGAGGTTTTAACCTATAAAAAAAGAAATTTAATAAATCAATTATGAAGTTCAAGATAAATATAACAGAGTGACTGAAAATAAAAAATGTATTGTCTATATGATGACTTTATGCGTTGAATAATCATGATAGTCTTGTATATAAATATAAAAAAGTTTATTTTGTAACCCTACAATTATACTCATATTCTTACACACAAAAATTTGGGACCAAAAAACCCTTGCATAAATAGGTTATATTTTGAAAAATTTCTTTTTTCTCACTTTTAGAAAAGCTTTTGAAACATCAAAAATATATAAACCGAAAAACATTTTCAAAGGCTTCCGATAAAATAAATAAATTTTTAATATACCGGAACACTTTGAAAAAGAATTTCAGTAGTCAAAATTTTTAATTTACATACCAGAACACTTTCAATTTTCAATAAATAAATTTTTAATATACCTGAACACTTTGAAAAAGACTCGTAACCCCTGTTGAGCCATGGTTTTATGAGCTTTTATTGCTTAAATGGTTGAAAGATTTTTCCATGTGTGGATACAACATTGTCAACTGGGGTATGATTAACGCGTTCGTTGAGACGTAGCACATGGCACATAAGACATCATCATTTCATCTACCACATGGTGAGATAACGATCACACTCGACAACGTCGCGTGTCTGTTGCATATTCTGATTATAGGGACATTCTTGGATCATGAGAGGATTGATAAAGAGGAGGCGTTAGATAGGTTCTTTGAGAAGTTCGGAGTTACCCCTGAGAGTGCCATGGCTGAGCTTCATAAAACTCGTGGTTTCCACGTCATGTATAGTTATATGGATACGATGTTCACATATGAGATTAGGCGTGCACGAGAGGATGTTGGTGATCCAGAACAAGTTACCATTCAATGGAGGTTTTCCATGATAGCATACACATTGTATCTTGTTGGCACACAAATTTTGGTGAACACTAGTGTAACTGCTGAAACGGTAAAGCGACAAGCAAAAATGAGTATTTTCATAGGTTATATCATATCATCTCCACACGCATTAGTGCTACTAAATTTTCGTTTGAAAATTTCTCACATTTATGAGTTGGTTTAAATGGGTTTGAAGTGGTATAAAAGGTAAATGCAGGAATTAAAAGTTATTAACAGAAAAAGATTTCATTCTTTGGAGAGTAGAGAACTCTCGTGTTTGCATTTCATCTACCATATCAAATACTTAATCTTACCATCCAGTTGTACTCAATCTTAATCACTCGTCAATATTATCACGTATCTCTCACACATAGATGATCTCTAACACAGAGTGAGACAACTATCGTATTACTCACGTCGGCGATCTCTTAGCGCAACACAAACAACACAAAAGCATTAATATCAAATACATAAGTGAATAATAAGCCTTAATCTATCTCTAGAATTAAAACCCAATAAATATTCATCATAAATTCGCATTTAAACCGTCCATTTCTGCAATAGCCCAAACCTAAACAAAGAAAGCAATCATCAATAATAATTTATAAAATGAGTTTCATACAACACCATGAGCAATAAATATACATATAATAAAGGTAAAATTACATATAAACACACAACAAATGGAAACTACGAAGGGAAGAGAGAAGAGAAATCAAAATCTCTCGCGGTGTCAATCACGATCCAAGAATCATCAACCCCAATCGTCGAGCTGCAACCTCCATTAATGTGTTTCTAAGCTATCAAGACCAAGCAGTGAAGGACGTGGTGTTGGGACTCAAAAATACCCAACCCATAACCTAAAAATGTGTTTTTTCACCTATTTAATGATTTTTAAGTCGCAAGGCGCGCTTAGCCCGTTCTGCGCTCTTAGCGCAGAACCTACTGTGTTGAAAAAATCAGCACTTATTTTCGCCATAACATGAGAACCATAACTCGAATTTATGCATAGTTTGAAGTGTTGAAAAGTTTATCCAATGCTTAATCTAACAATGAATAAATATCAACAAAATTAATGATTTTTATCATCTTTGTTTTGAGCCTTATTCTTTTATGAATTGTTAAAAATTGCACTCTTGAAGGTTTACCTTTGGTCTTTATTATTCAATGCTCCAATTATGAATGAATACCTACAAAAGTGATGAAAAATGTCAAACGATACAATGTTTACACAAAAACAGGATTATACTCAATATGTACAAATACACACACTAGTTGGGATTTATTCAAAGAATTACAACAAAATGAGTCGATAAGTGTCACTAAAATATACATAAATATAACGAATAGTTTGCACTTATCAATCTTTCCCCAATTTAAAACATTGTTTGGCCTCAAACAAAGTCAAACAACCTATAGAAACAAAAGACGATAATCAAAGAATCACGAATCAACAGGTTTGAAAACTGAAAACAAATGTATGATTCAGATAAAAACGCACAAGCAAAGTAAATACTTACCATAATTCTACAACGACAACATGAAAACGAAATTAATCTTAAGTACAAATATCATACAAAATATTCTAAAACAAAAAAATCTCAATCATGAATCACACCTAGCAAAAATTCATCAAGGGATAAAAAACACACAAAGGTGAGGATTCGACACTCATCCACAATCTTTTTAACAATAGAATAAATTATGCATTCATCCAAAAATATACATTGAACATACAAAAACAAGAATCAAAAGGGATTTTCAAGTTTGTAATGTGTCTTGGTTAACAAACAATGGGTAATTCCTAAATCTAATGGAAACAAAAACTTGCCTAAATCTACGGGAGTAATCAACTCACAAAAGTTCAAACACAAAATTTCAATCAATTTCTTCTTTCATCCCAAGTCTTACACCAACATATTACTTATTAGCACGACATTATTCCATGCTATTTTTTCTTTGTTTATTTTTTTCAAAACTTTATCTGTCTTTTTTCACTTATTTTTCACATTTTTCTTTCTTTTTCTTTTCTTTTTCACAACTGCATAGCAACCAATAACATAAGTGAGCAAATAGTTATCTCCCCAACTTTAAATTAACCAACGGCAATGTGTGAATACTCCCTACTTTCTAATACAATTCAAAAATTCAAACAAAAAATCATGGTTGAGAGTTCAAGAAAATAAGGAATCAACATCCATCCAAAAAGGTGAACTAAACACTCATAGACAAGCATCAACTTCAAAAACAACATGGACATTGACAAAAAAGCTCAAAAGGAGTTAACAAAAGTTCACACACTCACAAGGTGAATTGACTATTTGGTTAGGTAGTTGTGCTCAAAATCAAACAAAATTCCTTGATCATTTTCATGTTTTCGTACAATCAACACAAACAAAATATTAAACATAATGAAATCTTGTTAAAACAAGAATTGTGGCCTCCAGCGTATATGAACAATGGAAAGCTTCCTCGCATTTGGGGGAAAAGGGGAACTAAAGTGATTCAAACAAAAAGCAAGTAATATAAAATAATGAATGGCATGGAATTTGTACGAATGAAAATTTTCCTAAACATCTTATTCTATAGAAAGTGATAAACGAGTACCTGACAGTTAGCAACTTCAAAACAATACCATTACCATACATCCGCAAGTTGAAAAAGTCAACTTGGAAAATCGCCTCAAACTTCCTCAAGCTACTCAAAACAAGCTCTTGGACAAACACAAAAATTAAAAATTAAAACAACTATTATAAACATAATAAAAGATCAGGTTAAATTGAATTAAACAAGTAGAAAAGTGAAGATTTGAATATTTTAAGAACTGGTCCAATTCCAACTTGTTTAACCAACTCACCACACTACTTATATTAATTCAATAAAAAACAATAAAATATGTTTGTTTTATGTCGTTAGCTCGACGCCTGTTATTTATACACATTTCTCCAGAATGCCTCTTTACATAGTTAGTGTTCACCGACGGTGAAACCTAACCAAACACTTAGCAAACAAGGAGAGAAACAAACATACACACTATATTCATAAGTATCAAAAACATGTACAAGTGTGGTAAACCTAAACAAATAAATGCACAAGTATAAATATACAAGTCTAATTAAACAATATACATAATATGAACATTATGTGCAAAACTCAAAAACAAAGAAACTATCGCAATGCGATCTAATATTAAACATCAATCCCCGGCAACGACATCATTTTGCTGAAGCGGTAAAGCAGAAAGAAAAAACAAGTATTTTTATAGGTTTTATCATATCGTCTCCAGATGGATTAGTGCTACTGAATTTCTGTTTGACAATTTCTCGCATTTATGAGTTTGGTTTAAATGGGTTTGAAGTGGTATAAAAGGTAAATGCGTGAATTAAAAGTTATTAATAGAAAAAAAATTATTCTTCGGAGAGTAGAGAACTCTCGGGTTTGCATTTCATCTATCCTATCAAATACTTAAACATACTACCCGGTTGTACTCAATCTTAATTAGTCGTCAATATTATCACGTATCTCTCACACAGAGGTTATCTCTAACACCGAGTGAGACAACTATTGTATTACTCGCGTCAGTGATACGCAACACAAACAACACAGAAGCATTAATCTCCAATTATGAATGAATACCTACAAAAGTGATAAACAACTATCAAACGATACAATATTTACACAAAAACACGATTATACCCAATATGTACAAATACACACACTAGTTGGGATTTATTCAAAGAATTACAACAAAATGAGTCGATAAGTGTCACTAAAATATACATAAATATAACGAATAGTTTGCACTTATCAATCTTTCCCCAATTTAAAACATTGTTTGGCCTCAAACAAAGTCAAACAACCTATAGAAACAAAAGACGATAATCAAAGAATCACGAATCAACAGGTTTGAAAACTGAAAACAAATGTATGATTCAGATAAAAACGCACAAGCAAAGTAAATACTTACCATAATTCTACAACGACAACATGAAAACGAAATTAATCTTAAGTACAAATATCATACAAAATATTCTAAAACAAAAAAATCTCAATCATGAATCACACCTAGCAAAAATTCATCAAGGGATAAAAAACACACAAAGGTGAGGATTCGACACTCATCCACAATCTTTTTAACAATAGAATAAATTATGCATTCATCCAAAAATATACATTGAACATACAAAAACAAGAATCAAAAGGGATTTTCAAGTTTGTAATGTGTCTTGGTTAACAAACAATGGGTAATTCCTAAATCTAATGGAAACAAAAACTTGCCTAAACCTAAGGGAGTAATCAACTCACAAAAGTTCAAACACAAAATTTCAATCAATTTCTTCTTTCATCCCAAGTCTTACACCAACATATTACTTATTAGCACGACATTATTCCATGCTATTTTTTCTTTGTTTATTTTTTTCAAAACTTTATCTGTCTTTTTTCACTTATTTTTCACATTTTTCTTTCTTTTTCTTTTCTTTTTCACAACTGCATAGCAACCAATAACATAAGTGAGCAAATAGTTATCTCCCCAACTTTAAATTAACCAACGGCAATGTGTGAATACTCCCTACTTTCTAATACAATTCAAAAATTCAAACAAAAAATCATGGTTGAGAGTTCAAGAAAATAAGGAATCAACATCCATCCAAAAAGGTGAACTAAACACTCATAGACAAGCATCAACTTCAAAAACAACATGGACATTGACAAAAAAGCTCAAAAGGAGTTAACAAAAGTTCACACACTCACAAGGTGAATTGACTATTTGGTTAGGTAGTTGTGCTCAAAATCAAACAAAATTCCTTGATCATTTTCATGTTTTCGTACAATCAACACAAACAAAATATTAAACATAATGAAATCTTGTTAAAACAAGAATTGTGGCCTCCAGCGTATATGAACAATGGAAAGCTTCCTCGCATTTGGGGGAAAAGGGGAACTAAAGTGATTCAAACAAAAAGCAAGTAATATAAAATAATGAATGGCATGGAATTTGTACGAATGAAAATTTTCCTAAACATCTTATTCTATAGAAAGTGATAAACGAGTACCTGACAGTTAGCAACTTCAAAACAATACCATTACCATACATCCGCAAGTTGAAAAAGTCAACTTGGAAAATCGCCTCAAACTTCCTCAAGCTACTCAAAACAAGCTCTTGGACAAACACAAAAATTAAAAATTAAAACAACTATTATAAACATAATAAAAGATCAGGTTAAATTGAATTAAACAAGTAGAAAAGTGAAGATTTGAATATTTTAAGAACTGGTCCAATTCCAACTTGTTTAACCAACTCACCACACTACTTATATTAATTCAATAAAAAACAATAAAATATGTTTGTTTTATGTCGTTAGCTCGACGCCTGTTATTTATACACATTTCTCCAGAATGCCTCTTTACATAGTTAGTGTTCACCGACGGTGAAACCTAACCAAACACTTAGCAAACAAGGAGAGAAACAAACATACACACTATATTCATAAGTATCAAAAACATGTACAAGTGTGGTAAACCTAAACAAATAAATGCACAAGTATAAATATACAAGTCTAATTAAACAATATACATAATATGAACATTATGTGCAAAACTCAAAAACAAAGAAACTATCGCAATGCGATCTAATATTAAACATCAATCCCCGGCAACGACATCATTTTGCTGAAGCGGTAAAGCAGAAAGAAAAAACAAGTATTTTTATAGGTTTTATCATATCGTCTCCAGATGGATTAGTGCTACTGAATTTCTGTTTGACAATTTCTCGCATTTATGAGTTTGGTTTAAATGGGTT
Organism: Vicia sativa; assembly: GCA_021764765.1. NCBI lineage: Eukaryota > Viridiplantae > Streptophyta > Magnoliopsida > Fabales > Fabaceae > Vicia > Vicia sativa. The sequence continues at coordinate 84,709,054 of CM038792.1, read as the reverse complement.
TGAAGTGGTATAAAAGGTAAATGCGTGAATTAAAAGTTATTAATAGAAAAAAAATTATTCTTCGGAGAGTAGAGAACTCTCGGGTTTGCATTTCATCTATCCTATCAAATACTTAAACATACTACCCGGTTGTACTCAATCTTAATTAGTCGTCAATATTATCACGTATCTCTCACACAGAGGTTATCTCTAACACCGAGTGAGACAACTATTGTATTACTCGCGTCAGTGATACGCAACACAAACAACACAGAAGCATTAATCTCCAATTATGAATGAATACCTACAAAAGTGATAAACAACTATCAAACGATACAATATTTACACAAAAACACGATTATACCCAATATGTACAAATACACACACTAGTTGGGGTTTATTCAAAGGATTACAAGAAAGTATGTTGATAAGTGTCACTAAAATATACATAAATATAACGACTATTTTGAACTTATCAAACTCTCCCCAACTTAAATACTTACCGCAATCCTACAACGACAACGTGAAAACGAAACTAATCCCAAATACGTTTACCGACTTGTACATGAGGACATACATTTCTGTTCATACATTGTCTACCGTGTGATGATACCATTTGATGAGGTTGCGTTGTTTACAAATGGGTTGGCCTGCGAGATTTGCAAGATGGATGCTTATATTCCTGAGCGAGTGATGCGTCAGTTCGGGTTCACCCATACCATTCCCTTAGATCCTACTATATATACTCTTCCGACGGTGAAACAGAGGGGTATGGATGCTCTGTTTGATGATTTTGAGAATCATTTTGTTCCTAATGAGGCTAGGAGTATCGTAGAACCATACGATCGGAGCTACGAGTACGGTTACATAATATGGTTCTTCCAGGTGTCTCGTCCATACATGGTACATGATGCTTCATGGAACCCACCGAGGCCAGTTAATCAGGAGATCCTAGAGGAAAATTGGGCTATGACCGATCATGCCACTGACGTGTTGTCTAGGTGTCATCGTATCATGGAGATTACGCGGTATGGTATTGATGGAGGTTTGTTTTCTAATGGATCCGATGTTAGAGGTGTTTTTGATGCCATTTTGGCGGAGGCTCAGGGAGCTTTGCAGTACAAGAGGCACCGGATAAACGTTACGAGGGTGACAAGTCAACTCATCATCTATTATACCCAGTAGTATTTGATAATATTTTTGTATTTTAATTCTAGTTTTTATTATTGTATTTGAATTATATTTTTTAGTTATCCCTTTATCGACTAGGAACACTTTTAGTTATACAAGTTTTTGTATTTAATGCAAAATAACGAGAAAAATATGACATTTCTTTACCTAATTTTTTTCTATTATTGGCAGCATTAAAATTGGAAATATATTGCTAATTTACAACCTTAAATATATTTTTGATCTTCAATCATATAAAAAAAATACGCATCAAAATATAATTCTGATTTCCGATAGAAATTTTAGAAATTGCATAGGATCTTTCTTTTGTGAATGAAAAATCTCTTATGTCATCTTTAGTTGATGAAACTCAAAGAGAATGGGAACTCTCTTATGACATCTTTCTAGAAATTAATTTTTGGGAGTTGTAGCTAGCTTACTTCACAAGTTAAAGCTACAACTTTAACAACCACAGCAACATTGTCTTATGCAATAAAAATATTAACATTAAATTTCTAGTTTAATATTTAAATTAAATAAGATTGTGTAAATCATTGAAAATAACCCTTTAAATATTAAGTAATGTTAACTTGTGCTCCAAACTCAATCGGGTTTAATTTCACCATCTCAATTTCATATTTGGTATAAGTAGATATATATATTTTAACGAGTGTATAGAAATTTGATCTTTTTTTAGTTTCTTTGTCCTTGAGAACCAAATCATTTCAATTTTAAGTGTGCACTCTTATTCCATGGACTTCGCGTAACTTATGTTATAAGTTTTTTCATATATTCAGGGATAAAAGTCTTCAACTTTCTTTTATATCGCCTTTTTCTTAGTTGGGCGAGTCAGTTCTTCTTCATCTTTGTGTACTCGTTGCATCTTATCATTATTCTTTTCTAAATCATTCTCCAAATTTTACAAGTCTTATATTAGGGGATAGAAGTCTTCAACTTTCTTTTATATAGCCTTTTTCTTAGTTGGGTGAATCAGTTCTTCTTTATCTTTGTACTTGTTTCATCTTCTCATTATTCTTTTCTAAATCATTCTCCAAATTTTAAAAGTCATATATCATACACTTTGATTGTCATATTTTATTTAAAAATTTGAGCCTGAGCTCATACGTCAATGTTTTCAGGATTGTTCTTAAGAATATATCCCTAAGATGATATGGAATTCACATTCTTATTTAATAAAGATAATTACAAAATCAATAGGGTATATGAACGTCCCAAATTTCACTGATACATCTTTCATTATCTATGTGGAACAATGGAATATTTATTTGCTAATGTTAGTGTCATATTTGTGGTGGACCTTGTTTTTCCTCCTGATTTTTTTATCATAGACCGCTTCAGTAAATTAATGCTTTCTCCCAAATTACATAATGCTCTATGATATTTAAACCGCTACACTAAATTAATGCTTTCTCCCAAATTACATAATGCTCTATGATATTTAAACTGGCTTATGTGCGAGTTATGTAAAGTCTTATTAATAGTGATAATATAGATTTTCTTTTCAACAAATTTATGCATTTTATCAACAAAATTATGCAAGACATCAATACTTTTTTCATTTGAAATTTCATTCATATATATTATTTTAATTGAATATTAATCTAATGGATTGTTTATTTTGATTGTCATTATTATTTATTTATTTATTTATTTATTTATTTGTATGATCAATTTACTTAATCAAATGAATGTGAGACCGCCTATATGACTTTAAAAAATAATTTGAATTTTAATAATTAGATAATAGTGTCATAACATTGGTAATTAGGAAATGATGTTGGCTTGGCATAAGTCATGACTAAATTAGGAATGATAGTTGAGATATTGTTCTTTTATTTATGTATTTTTTTTATTACAATCTTAAAGTAGAATACTATATTTTTTTATTAAATTATTGGAAAAATAAATTAAGGTCTATTTAGATGTACTGTTATATTGTTTTCTTACTCTTACAATGTTTTCTTGCACAATAATATGATTATGGAAATTAAAATTCTAAATTGTATTCTTGATGTATTTCAATTTACTTGTTGCATACTTTTATTTAATAATAGGTGTAACGATACATGTGATATATGAAATAGTTTTGTATTCAAAACTCCCTAAAATCACAGTTTGTTATCCAATAACTTTATCCATAAATTTAGCGTGTGCTATTACGTTAAAAACTTACTTGAGACTTTATTTAACTAACTATATGCCTCTTTATATTATTAATTATAAAATTATATATTAGTTAATTATATATTAGTTAATTCAAATAGTTTTGAATATAAAATGGATTTATTAATTAAAATGAATTTATATTTGATAAAACCATATACTTTTGCTTTGAATATTAGTTAATCTATTTGTCTCTATATAATAAAAACAAACAAATTTCACATGTTCTTATGATACATTAATTATGAGGCTCAATTAAAATTTGAAGCACTCTCTTCAAAATTTATTAACATAAAACTCTAAACATTCATTTTAACATAATGCCTAACAGTTTGCTTATAGCTATTAAAAAAACACCATTATTTATAAATAAAAAATCATTTTTCTATTTTACTTTTTATATAATAATCATTACTTTTACTTCTTCAGTGTCTATCAACTTTTTTGTATTAAAATACAATATATAATATTTTATTCCCAATAAACTAGTAGTACAAGTAAAAAATTTAAAAGAGTATTATATTGCTTAAAATAAAAATGGTTAATTAATGATTTTAAATTTAATTTATAACTTTCAAATAGACAAACAAATGCATCACATTTTTCTAAAATATAATTATTAATTATAATTGTAGTTATATTTAAACAAATCAAACTTTGAATATAAAGTTAAACAATTATTTTGTAGCCTATTACATATAAATATCCTATAATATATAAAAACTTTTACATATAAATGTCCTGTAACATATTAAAAAATTCTAAATAATAAAAATAAAAAGAAAATTCATTTGAATTAAATCAATTGTATACAATAAGATTATAGGTATAGTAAAAACACTTACACAAAAACAAAGTTCTTGTATTTATTTTAATTCATTATTCATCATCCAACTTACAAACATGTTCAAATTACCAAAATATCAAAAGTTGAAGAAAAATGATAAAAAGTTATTCTCAAAAATGCTTAAAATATAAATAAATAAAAAATGAAAGAATAGGAATGTTCTACATTTGAATGTGCAATATACTTAATATACAAAATAATGAACAGTTATTCTAGTAGTGGGGAACTCACAAACATATTCAACTATCATACTCATTTCATTTTTAAACTACCAAGATATAACAAATTGGAGAAAATGATGAACAAATATTCTCCCAAATATTTAAAAGTAAAAAATAAAATATTATATATGAGAATAAAAAATGAAACAATATAATTGTTTCATCAAAATAATAAAAGGTGTTTACGTGTTTTTAACCATTGTATTTCATTTATTCGTGACATGTAAAAACAACAATTAAATTAAACAATAGTATTCAACATAAATTGATAGTATAATTTATTTTGTTGTGAAACTAAAATTGGTGTTGATTTTAACAAAAAAATAAAATTGGTGTTGATTGATGACACAAAATTTTATACATAATATTGATCTCTGGTACGGCGGTTTGGAGTGGTTTAAAATTAACACACAAAAATTTAGGACCAAAATATCCTTGCATAAATAGGTTATATTTTGAAAATTTTCTTTTTTCTCACTTTTCAAAAAAGCTTTTGAAACATCAAAAATATATAAACCGAAAAACATTTTCAAAGTCTTCCGATAAAATAAATAAATTTTTAATATCTGAAACACTTTGAAAAGAATTTTAGTAGTCAAAATTTTCAATTTACATACCGAACACTTTCAATTTTCAATAAATAAATTTTAATATACGAACACTTTGAAAATGACACGTAACCCTGTTGAGCCATTGTTTTATGAGCTTTTATTGCTTACATGGTTGAAATATTTTTCCATGTGTGGATACAACATTGTCAATGGGGTATGATTAACGCGTTCGTTGAGGCGTAGCACATGGCACATAAGACATCATCATTTCATCTACCACATGGTGAGATAACGATCACACTCGACAACGTCGCGTGTCTGTTGCATATTCTGATTATAGGGACATTCTTGGATCATGAGAGGATTGATAAGAGGAGGCGTTAGATATGTTCGTTGAGAAGTTCGGAGTTACCCACGAGTGTTGTAAGCTCGAAATTTAATTAATTATTTAATTAAATTATATAAGAAATTATTTATTGAATTAGTCGAGTTGGGAATTATCGAATTATTATAAGGCGTTAATTGGATTAATTGTTGACTAGCCAATAGATAATAATAATAATAATAATAATAATAATAATAATAATAATAATAATAATAATAATAATAATAATAATAATAATAATAATAATAATAGTTGACTATTAGTAATAATAATAAAATTAGAATAATTTGTTGGGCTTAGATGGTTGAAATTAGTAGTAAGAGAGGTGTAGAGAAATAGGTCCAATAAGAAAAATATAATTATTAGTTATCATAAATAATAAGAAATTAGGTTTTTCTAGAGGTTGTTAGAAAACAAGGAGAAGAAAAGGGAAAAGAATAGTATACATGAAAAAAAAGGAAGAAAAAGAGGAATAGGTTTGGGAGAAAAACTGTCGTCGTGAGAAAATTGTAGACCGAAAGCCAAACTGAAATTTGACCGGAACTCCGTAGAGCGACCTTCAATCCAGGTAAGGGTGGGGTTCTGACTTTCTAATGAGTTGTATGATGAGTAGTATATGGAAATTAGGATAATGGAGAATTTTTCTATGTATTTATGATTGTTCTATTTGGTGAGAAATTATTTGATGTCAGTGTGTTGAAATTATTCTTGAATATGATGAAATTTGTCTTGAGTTTTAAGTTGCTAAATTGATTTTGTAGGTTGAATATGTATATATTATTTCGTTATAATATTTATATATGTGTAGTGTATAACCATGTTTATCTACATATGTACCGAAACTTTATCAAATATATTTATATGCACGGCATCGTAACTTTTCATTAATTTAATTGTTTTGGTAGACATCACAATTTGGTAGATAATTGAGAGTATCACGTTACAGTACCAGTATATTAGAGTAAGCCGAAAATCTAAGTTACTGTTTCATACATTGTAGCATTAGTTTATTTGATTGGTTAATGTTTGATAAAGTCTAACCTTAGAATTGTTAATTTACAATTTTAAATATTGATAACATAAAGTTTTGTTTATGAGAACAATATTAGCTATTTAACTATTAGCTTTTATAATTATAATAGTTTTAGTATTATTAATATGACAAATTAAGAGTTTTGAGTAAGAGACGATTATTTGGTTAATTGATTAATTTAAATTATTTCGATTCTATTAGAGTTATTAAAGTTGTCAATAGAGTTGTTAGAATTGTCAATAAAATTATCAGAGTTGTTTTGAGTTATTAAGAGTCATACTTTAATGGTTTTGGGTGATTCTAACATGTCTAGAGTTGTCAGCATTGTTTTCGAGTTGTTTAAAATTAAACCTAATAAGCCGTAGAATTAAAGGTAAAGGTATTTGACCCTTTAGAGGTTTTTTACTATTACTTGAGTCAGACCAGTAACCAATTATTTTCATAAATATTATTTTACATACAAGAGTTGTCGGTAGAGAAATTTTGAGCACCTTAGAGTTATTTTAGAATTGTAGGGATCGTGGTAGAGTGATTTATAATTTATTGAGAATTATGTCAAGTTATAATTATATATTATTATGACATTTTTATGAGTTAAGAGTATAGAATAAGTTATATAATTGCAGGTGATAAATTGTGTCGTGTTGCTTCCGTTGAATTGTTGTTGTTGTTTGGTGGTATTGATGTTGTTAATAAATTGTGAAGTTGTAGATGGTGTAGTAATTATTATTGTTTGTTGGTATTAATGTTGTTAATAAAATTGTGAAGTTGTAGATTGTGATTAAATTGGTTGTTGTTTGCTTGTATTAATTCTATTGATAAACTATTATTGTTGTTGATACGTTGATGAAGTTGTAGGTCGTATGACCAATGTTGATAAGTTGTTTTGCAGTTGATGAAGATGTAGGCCTATGGTCAATGTTGAATAAGTTGAATTGTTTTAATTTATGGACATGCTTGAGTTATAGGTCGAATGACCAGTGTTGATCTAGTTGTTGTTGTATGTTGCTGTTGTTGTTGCATCGGTGTGTATTTGTTGTTGAAGTTGAGGTCGCATGGCATACATTGCATGATTAAGTTGGTCTGGATTGGCACCACGTTGAAAGTTGAAGGCTTATGCCTTGGCCTTGATGGCACCACGTTGAAGGCTTATGCCTTGTTGAATGCCTCGATAACCTGGCATGATTTTAAGTTGAGAGTTCGCTCAAATGGTACCACATGCATTTGCATAGTTGAGTCACATATTGAGTCGCGTGTTAAAGTTGTTGGTATTATTCGTTAATTGTTGATTGTCATTGTGCTGTTGTTATAAGATGTTGTTGCTACAAGTTGTTATTGTTGTGAGTGTTGTTGTTATAGGCTGTTGTTGCTATAAGTTTCCGTTGTTATAAGTTGTTGTGGTTATAAGTTGCTGTTGTTATAAGTTGATGTTCTTATTAGGTTGTGTTGATTTAAGTTGTTACGTTGATTAAATAAAATGTCTTCTTGTTATTATTTAGTTGTTTGTTGGTTGTATGTATAATTACTGAAGCATTGATTTACATTATCTGAATTCTAATATATTATTTATCATACGATTTATTAGATTGTTAGATATCTCACCCCTTCTATTGTGATGTTTCCTCTACGTGGGTAACGTGCAGGTAATGAAGAACAAAGGTTTAGTTGTTGTTAGTTCGAGTCGGGTTGTCGCTCTGATACGTAACACTCGGGGGGATGAACGCTAGTTGTTTTGCTATTTTGATTTTGTTGTTGAATAGCTATGTTGATATATGAAAAGTAATTGTTGACTTTAAATTGTTTTAAGTTGAAAATATGCTATGACATCCAAGTTGATTAATGTAGTTCATTGCTTAATATTAATAAAGTTGATTCATGTTGTTTCGTTTCATCCGAGTTTAGGTGTTATGTATCGTGTTAGCGTGTTGTTGTTTTAGTTGAATTGTAATACTCAATTGTTTGTTGAAAAGAATTTTATAACTCGATTTTCATAATAATTAGGGGTAGAATGGGGTGTTACAAGTGTCGTGGCTGAGCTTGATAAAACTCGTGGTTTCGACGTCATGTATAGTTATTTGGATACGATGTTCACATATGAGATTAGGCGTGCACGAGAGGATGTTGGTGATCCAGAACAAGTTACCATTCAATGGAGGTTTTCCATGAGAGCATACACATTGTATCTTGTTGGCACACAAATTTTTGAGAACACTAGTGTCACTGCTGAAACGGTAAAGCGACAAGCAGAAATGAGTATTTTCATAGGTTATATCATATCATCTCCACACGCATTAGTGCTACTAAATTTTCGTTTGAAAATTTCTCGCATTTATGAGTTTGGTTTAAATGGGTTTGAAGTGGTATAAAAGGTAAATGCGGGAATTAAAAGTTATTAACATAAAAGATTTCATTCTTTGAGAGTAGAGAACTCTCGTGTTTGCATTTCATCTACCATATCAAATACTTAATCTTACCACCCATTTGTACTCAATCTTAATCACTCGTCAATATTATCACGTATCTCTCACATAGATTATCTCTAACACGAGTGAGACAACTATCGTATTACTCATCGGCGATCTCTTAGCGCAACACAAACAACACAAAAGCATTAAGATCAAATACATAAGTGAATAATAAGCCTTCATCTATCTCTAGAATTAAAACCCAATAAATATTCATCATAAATTCGGATTTAAACCGTCCATTTCTGCAACAGCCCAAACCTAAACAAAGAAAGTGATCATCAATATTAATTTATAAAATGAGTTTCATACAACACCATGAGAAATAAATATACATATAATAAAGGTAAAATTACATATAAACTCACAACAAATGGAAACTACGAAGGGAAGAGAGAAGAGAAATCAAAATCTCTCGCGGTGTCAATCACAATCCAAGAATCATCCACCCCCAATCGTCGAGCTGCAACCTCCATTAATGCGTTTCTAAGCTATCAAGACCAAGAAGTGAAGGAGGTGGTGTTGGGACTCAAAAATACCCAACCCATAACCTAAAAATGTGTTTTTTCACCTATTTAATGATTTTTAAGTCGCAAGGCGCGCTTAGCCTTCTGCGCTCTTAGCGCAGAACCTATTGTGTTGAAAAAATCAGCACTTATTTTTGCCATTACATGAGAACCGTAACTCGAATTTATGCACAGTTTGAAGTGTTGAAAAGTTTATCCAATGCTTTATCTAACAATGACTAAATATCAACAAAATTAATGATTTTTATCATCTTTGTTTTGAGCCTTATTCTTTTATGAATTGTTAAAAATTGCACTCTTGAAGGTTTACCTTTGGTCTTTATTATTCAATGCTCCAATTATGAATGAATACCTACAAAAGTGATGAAAAATGTCAAACGATACAATGTTTACACAAAAACAGGATTATACTCAATATGTACAAATACACACACTAGTTGGGATTTATTCAAAGAATTACAACAAAATGAGTCGATAAGTGTCACTAAAATATACATAAATATAACGAATATTTTGCACTTATCAATCTTTCCCCAATTTAAAACATTGTTTGGCCTCAAACAAAATCAAACAGCCTATAGAAATAAAAGGCGATAATCAAAGAATCACGAATCAACAGGTTTGGAAAGTGAAAACAAATGTATGATTCAGATAAAAACGCACAAGCAAAGTAAATACTTACCATAATTCTACAACGACAACATGAAAACGAAATTAATCTTAAGTACAAATATCATACAAAATATTCTAAAACAAAAAAATCTCAATCATGAATCACACCTAGCAAAAATTCATCAAGGGATAAAAAACACACAAAGGTGAGGATTCGACACTCATCCACAATCTTTTTAACAATAGAATAAATTATGCATTCATCCAAAAATATACATTGAACATACAAAAACAAGAATCAAAAGGGATTTTCAAGTTTGTAATGTGTCTTGGTTAACAAACAATGGGTAATTCCTAAATCTAATGGAAACAAAAACTTGCCTAAACCTAAGGGAGTAATCAACTCACAAAAGTTCAAACACAAAATTTCAATCAATTTCTTCTTTCATCCCAAGTCTTACACCAACATATTACTTATTAGCACGACATTATTCCATGCTATTTTTTCTTTGTTTATTTTTTTCAAAACTTTATCTGTCTTTTTTCACTTATTTTTCACATTTTTCTTTCTTTTTCTTTTCTTTTTCACAACTGCATAGCAACCAATAACATAAGTGAGCAAATAGTTATCTCCCCAACTTTAAATTAACCAACGGCAATGTGTGAATACTCCCTACTTTCTAATACAATTCAAAAATTCAAACAAAAAATCATGGTTGAGAGTTCAAGAAAATAAGGAATCAACATCCATCCAAAAAGGTGAACTAAACACTCATAGACAAGCATCAACTTCAAAAACAACATGGACATTGACAAAAAAGCTCAAAAGGGGTTAACAAAAGTTCACACACTCACAAGGTGAATTGACTATTTGGTTAGGTAGTTGTGCTCAAAATCAAACAAAATTCCTTGATCATTTTCATGTTTTCGTACAATCAACACAAACAAAATATTAAACATAATGAAATCTTGTTAAAACAAGAATTGTGGCCTCCAGCGTATATGAACAATGGAAAGCTTCCTCGCATTTGGGGGAAAAGGGGAACTAAAGTGATTCAAACAAAAAGCAAGTAATATAAAATAATGAATGGCATGGAATTTGTACGAATGAAAATTTTCCTAAACATCTTATTCTATAGAAAGTGATAAACGAGTACCTGACAGTTAGCAACTTCAAAACAATACCATTACCATACATCCGCAAGTTGAAAAAGTCAACTTGGAAAATCGCCTCAAACTTCCTCAAGCTACTCAAAACAAGCTCTTGGACAAACACAAAATTAAAAATTAAAACAACTATTATAAACATAAAGTCCTACAACACAACACCGACACCATCGCTAAAACGAAAACAACAAAATGGTTGTACAAACCAAAACTCAAACAATCGAAAAGATAGAACCACGCGTGCTACTCAACCATGAAAAGATGCCTTCACTCACACATAAGTACGAACTCAAAAATTACACTTGCAGTATCGCTCTCATTCAAAATCACAAGGTCACATCGTCCTTGTAGATTACCAACACAACCCTTGAACAAAACAAGTTACTCAAACATAATCAAACTGAGATACACCACTCATCCTAGGGCTTAAATAGGCGACTTGCGACTATAACTCACTAGTCAAATCCAACAATCTCACATATACGCTAACAATTCAAAGCTAGATATCTAAACCATGTGCTTCACTTCTATGAGAAGATGCCAACCATAAAACAACTTGGTTAACTCTTCAACTTCACAAAAGGAATAATAATAAAACAACAATAACAAGACGACATAAACATTTCCCCAGTGCTAATTATCGAGCGACACCGACTACTAAAGAACTATAGAAAATGTCAACAAGAGATTAAGGATGATCAGTCCCTCAATTTGTCAATAGACATCAACAATCATGATGGTGACATAAACCATCTCTACCAACTGTCTTCAAACTTACACTACTAAAGCGTAAAGGCTCCAACTACAAGCGCCACCAAAAGTAAAACTTCTCCACTTGTTTCAAACTCATCTAGACAAACAATTTGAAACAAACAAGTATCGACATGTTTCACACACACATACAACACGATTAAACACACTAATAACTTGGTCGCCGACTCGATACCACTAATGTAACAAATTCTACCCAAAGTTTAATATGCAAAAATCGAGTAATTTTGAAATTTCATAAATTAATTTGAGCGTTACATCAATAAAACAACTCACTTTAAAACATTTACTTTAAAGTGTAAATCGATACATAGCATCGCAGAAAACATAAATTGATTCATAGAAATCAAAACATCTCCTTTATTAAACTTCCTCATCAAAATCATGTTTTTATGAATTATAGTTCTTATTCACAAAGGAATAATAATAAAACAACAACAACAAGACATAAACATTTAAACGTATACAACTCGACTAATTGTTATAGAAAATGTCAACAAGAGATTAAGGATGATCACAATTTGTCAATACAACAATCATGATGGTGACATAAACCATCTCTATTCTTCAAACTTACACAAGCTACTAAAGCGTAACAGATTGAGGCTCAACTCCACAAACCTAAAATTTCCCCACTTGTTTCAAACTCAGACAAACAATTTGAAACAAACAAGTATCGGATGTTTCACACAATATGATTAAACACACTAATACTTGGTTGTCACTAATGTAACAATTTCAAAGTTTAATATGCAAAAATCGAGTAATTTTGAAATTTCATAAATTAACGTTACATAAAACAACTCACTTTAAAACAGTTTACTTTAAAGTGTAAATCTGGATACATAGCATCGCAGAAAACATAAATTGATTCATAGAAATCAAAACATCTCCTTTATTAAACTTCCTCATCAAAATGATGTTTTTATGAATTATAGTTCTTATTCACAAAAGAATAATAATAAAACAACAACAACAAGGCGATATAAACATTTCCCCAGTGCTGTATGAGGACTAACCCTATAGACTCTGTTTCATAATGCGTTACCGAAACAAGTAAAGGTGAGCATATAATTAAGGCATGATAATATATATATATATATATATATATATATATATATATATATAGTTTGAATTATAAGAGTATAGATTAATAAGTGTAATTCCAACACATAATCAAAACTCACTTACTTTTCCAACCTAATGTGTATAATCTACACTATATCACCATAACTTCATCGGCATAAACAATAACACATAACCCTCCGTCACCACGGATTCGTCACGATTATCACTAATTAACACGGTAGTCTTAAACAACATACAACATTAAATAATGCTAGTAATATAAGCAACCTAAACAAATCATCACAAATTGGCTAAATCCATCTTCTTTTGGCATAAAGCCCATCTTCGCTTTTGGCATAAAGCAACATCATCACAAACATCATCACATCATATATCATTTGTTCAATATCATCCATCAATCAACAAATCCCAATGCAACTCAAACATAAACATAACCGACTCCATGAGACACGATTATGATGTGATAGCTTTGTCCGTAATTAAGAACACTTGGCATAAAGCCGATCTTCGCTCGAAAGCCACATAAAAGCCCTCTTCGCTTATGAAATGTATGTGACTTGACAATAAAACAACACGACACAAAAACATCATTATCGCTCATCCAAATTGGCATAAAGCGCCATAATTTATCAAGATAAATATATCATCGCATTATAATTGCATTAAGCAAACATCGGTCATGCATTGCATATATTAACAACATCAATTTAATCATCACATCATCATGTAAAACATATATCATCGCATTGCATATCAACAAGTATTCGTTAATAAATCGTGCAAATCTTACGTTTATTGCATCATTATTAATTAATTCACTAAATTCGGAAAATAATCAAACACCTATAATTAACCATTCCTAACAACCGTTGTACTCATAATTCGGATAGTTCATATATATCTTAAATTCTAAAACACCATAGGTCCAATATACCATAAAATTCCTTAAAACTCACCATTTCAAAAACTTACCGTCGAACTTAGCTAACACGTCACTTGTTTGTCATTAATTTAAATCAATCTAACATAATCGGGTTCTAAATTTAATCGGTAGATACCAAAGATTACCATGTGGTATGGAATTTTGAAGAAAAAGCTAAATGCATGGAAAATTATGGAAGTTATGACTTCAAATTTCCGCAACAAACGATTTAAACAACAGCTAATATTAAACATAAACAACACATCAAATGAAAAGAAAAAACCATATACATAATGCGTTTTGATCAACTATAAAAGGTAAATTCACCTATTTAATGTTTTTAATAATTATTCTTTAGAGAACTCTTTTGAAATACTTAAACATACTAACTCAATTTAATTAGTTGTCAATTTATCAATGCATCTCAACAATTGAGACAACTATTGTATTAGGTGACTTACTTTATTATCAATGCTCCAATTATGAATGAATACCTACAAAAGTGATGAAAAATGTCAAACGATACAATATTTACACAAAAACATGATTATACTCAATATGTACAAATACACACACTAGTTGGGATTTATTCAAAGAATTACAACAAAATGAGTCGATAAGTGTCACTAAAATATACATAAATATAACGAATATTTTGCACTTATCAATCTTTCCCAATTTAAAACATTGTTTGGCCTCAAACAAAATCAAACAGCCTATAGAAACAAAAGGCGATAATCAAAGAATCACGAATCAACAGGTTTGGAAAGTGAAAACAAATGTATGATTCAGATAAAAACGCACAAGCAAAGTAAATACTTACCATAATTCTACAACGACAACATGAAAACGAAATTAATCTTAAGTACAAATATCATACAAAATATTCTAAGACAAAAAAATCTCAATCATGAATCACACCTGGCAAAAATTCATCAAGGGATAAAAAACACACAAAGGTGAGGATTCGACACTCATCCACAATCTTTTTAACAATAGAATAAATTATGCATTCATCCAAAAATATACATTGAACATACAAAAACAAGAATCAAAAGGGATTTTCAAGTTTGTAATGTGTCTTGGTTAACAAACAATGGGTAATTCCTAAATCTAATGGAAACAAAAACTTGCCTAAACCTAAGGGAGTAATCAACTCACAAAAGTTCAAACACAAAATTTCAATCAATTTCTTCTTTCATCCCAAGTCTTACACCAACATATTACTTATTAGCACGACATTATTCCATGCTATTTTTTCTTTGTTTATTTTTTTCAAAACTTTATCTGTCTTTTTTCACTTATTTTTCACATTTTTCTTTCTTTTTCTTTTCTTTTTCACAACTGCATAGCAACCAATAACATAAGTGAGCAAATAGTTATCTCCCCAACTTTAAATTAACCAACGGCAATGTGTGAATACTCCCTACTTTCTAATACAATTCAAAAATTCAAACAAAAAATCATGGTTGAGAGTTCAAGAAAATAAGGAATCAACATCCATCCAAAAAGGTGAACTAAACACTCATAGACAAGCATCAACTTCAAAAACAACATGGACATTGACAAAAAAGCTCAAAAGGGGTTAACAAAAGTTCACACACTCACAAGGTGAATTGACTATTTGGTTAGGTAGTTGTGCTCAAAATCAAACAAAATTCCTTGATCATTTTCATGTTTTACAATCAACACAAACAAAATATTAAACATAATGAAATCTTGTTAAAACAAGAATTGTGGCCTCCATCGTATATGAACAATGGAAAGCTTCCTCGCATTTGGGGGAAAAGGGGAACTAAAGTGATTCAAACAAAAAGCAAGTAATATAAAATAATGAATGGCATGGAATTTGTACGAATGAAAATTTTCCTAAACATCTTATTCTATAGAAAGTGATAAACGAGTACGATTAGCAACTTCAAAACAATACCATTACCATACATCGCAAGTTGAAAAGTCAACTTGGAAAATCGCCTCAAACTTCCTCAAGCTACTCAAAACAAGCTCTTGGACAAACACAAAATTAAAAATTAAAACAACTATTATAAACATAAAGTCCTACAACACAACACCGACACCATCGCTAAAACGAAAACAACAAAATGGTTGTACAAACCAAAACTCAAACAATCGAAAAGATAGAACCACGCGTGCTACTCAACCATGAAAAGATGCCTTCACTCACACATAAGTACGAACTCAAAATTACACTTGGTCATCGCCTCATTCCGAAAATCACAAGGTCACATCGTCCTTGTAGATTACCAACGTACAACCCTTGAACAAAACAAGTTACTCAAACATAATCAAACTGAGATACACCACTCATCCTAGGGCTTAAATAGACGACTTGCGACTATAACTCACTAGTCCAAATCCAACAATCTCACATACTCGCTAACAATTCAAAGCTAGATATCTAAACCATGTGCTTCACTTCTATAAGATGCCAACCATAAAACAACTTGGTTAACTCTTCAACTTCACAAAAGGAATAATAATAAAACAACAATAACAAGACGACATAAACATTTCCCGAGTGCTACTCGAGCGACACCGACTCGACTAACAGAACTATAGAAAATGTCAACAAGAGATTAAGGATGATCGGTCCCTCAATTTGTCAATAGACATCAACAATCATGATGGTGACATAAACCATCTCTACCAACTACAGCGTCTTCAAACTTACACTACTAAAAGGCTCCAACTAAGCGCCACCAAGAAGTAAAACTTCTCCCACTTGTTTCAAACTCATCTCGACAAACAATTTGAAACAAACAAGTATCGTTTCACACAATACAACACGATTAAACACACTAATAACTTGGTTGACCGCTCTGATACCACTAATGTAACACCCAATTCTACCCAAAGTTTAATATGCAAAATCGAGTAATTTTGAAATTTCATAAATTAATGAGGCGTTACATCAATAAAAACAACTCACTTTAAAAAGTTTACTTTAAAGTGTAAATCTGGATACATAGCATCGAGAAAACATAAATTGATTCATAGAAATCAAAACATCTCCTTTATTAAACTTCCTCATCAAAATCATGTTTTTATGAATTATAGTTCTTATTCACAAAAGGAATAATAATAAAACAACAACAACCGACATAAACATTTCCCAATCGACTCACTTATAGAAAATGTCAACAAGAGATTAAGGATGATCAGTCCCTCAATTTGTCAATAACAACAATCATGATGGTGACATAAACCATCTCTACCAACTACACAGAAAAATTTAATTCATACGGTTGGTCGCTCGGATACCACTAATGTAACACCCAATTCTACCCAAAGTTTAATATGCAAAAATCGAGTAATTTTGAAATTTCATAAATTAAGCGTTACATCAATAAAACAACTCACTTTAAAGCAGTTTACTTTAAAGTGTAAATCTTACATAGCATGAAAACATAAATTGATTCATAGAAATCAAAACATCTCCTTTATTAAACTTCCTCATCAAAATCATGTTTTATGAATTATAGTTCTTATTCACAAAAGAATAATAACAACAACAAACATAAACAAAATAACTAAACTCAACACAAAATTATCGAGTAAAAACTTGGCAATATATACGCGACTAATGTAAGGGTACCCAAAGTTTAATATGCAAAAATCGAGTAATTTTGAAATTTCATAAATTAAGCGTTACATCAACAAAACAACTCACTTTAAAAGTTTACTTTAAAGTGTAAATCTATACATAGCATCAGGAAAACATAAATTGATTCATAGAAATCAAAACATCTCCTTTATTAAACTTCCTCATCAAAATGATGTTTTATGAATTATAGTTCTTATTCACAAAAGAATAATAATAAAACAACAACAACAAGACGATATAAACATTTGTGCTACGTAGCAACACTCGACTATAACTATAGACTCTCTTCATAACCTGCGTTACCAATATATAGGTTGAAACAAGTAAAGGGTGAGATACTCCAAAACATATAATTAAGGCATGATATATATATATATATATATATATATATATACGAATTATAAAGAGTATAGATTAATAAGTGTAATTCCAACACATAATCAAAACTCACTTACTTTACAACCTAATGTGTATAATCTACACTATATCACCATAACTTCATCGGCATAAACGTCTCAATAACACATAACCCTCCGTCACCACGGATTCGTCACGACTAATACATCACTAATTAACACGGTAGTCTTAAACAACAACATCAACCAACAACATTAAATAATGCTAGTAATATAAGCAACCTAAACAAATCATCACAAATTGGCTAAATCCCATCTTCGCTTTTGGCATAAAGCCCATCTTCGCTTTTGGCATAAAGCCCATCATCACAACATCATCACAAACATCATCACATCATATATCATCGCAATTCAATATCATCCATCAATCAACAAATCCCAATGCCAAACAACTCAAACATAAACATAACCGACTCCATGAGACACGACTATGTTATGCATGTGATACCCATCGCTTTGTCCGTAATTAGGAACACTTGGCATAAAGCCGATCTTCGCTCGGCATAAAAGCCATCTTCGCTTGGCATAAAAGCCCTCTTCGCTTATGAAATGTATGTGACTCGACAATAAAACAACACGACACAAAAACATCATTATCGCTCATCCAAATTGGCATAAAGCCCACATCGCCATAATTTATCCAAAACAAGATAAATATATCATCGCATTATAATTGCATTAAGCAAACATCGCTAATAAATTCACCAAAAGTCATGCATTCACAAATCGGAAGCATATATTAACAACATCAATTTAATCATCACATCATCATGTACAAAACATATATCATCGCATTGCATATCAACAAGTATTCGTTAATAAATACACCGTCGCAAATCTTACGTTTATTCACACCGCATCATTATTAATTAATTCACTAAATTCCGAAAACGGGAAAATAATCAAACACCTATAATCGTCACGAAAACCATTCCTAACAACCGTTATTACTCATAATCGTCGACGTCGAAATCGGATAGTTCATATATATCTTAAATTGACTAAAACACCATCCGGTCCAATATACCATAAAATTGGCCTATTTCGGGTCGCTTCGTAAAAACTCACCATTTCAAAAAACTAACTTCACCACTATGTTCTACACGTCGAACTTAGCTAGCACGTCAATTTTCGTTGAATTCGGAGCAACTTGCTTTGTCGCTGAATTTACCGGAATCGGAAAATCGGAACATAATCGGGTTCTAAATTTAATCGGCTAACTTTTCCCTTAATTATATTTTATAGATACCAAAGATTACCATGTGGTATTGGAATTTTTGAAGAAAACAGAAGCTAAATGCCATGGAAAAATTATGCAGGAAGTTAGACAGAAAACAGCAAAACGCATGTTACAGCAAAACTTCAAATTTCCGTTTTCTTTCTCTCAACAAGGGACGAACGTCCCACTCTTCATGGAAAAGGGAGGCGGGTGCCTCAACCTAATGGGGGTGGGCGCCTCAACCCCCCCTTAATCCCTAATATTAAACATCAATCCCCGGCAACGACATCATTTTGCTGAAGCGGTAAAGCAGAAAGAAAAAACAAGTATTTTTATAGGTTTTATCATATCGTCTCCAGATGGATTAGTGCTACTGAATTTCTGTTTGACAATTTCTCGCATTTATGAGTTTGGTTTAAATGGGTTTGAAGTGGTATAAAAGGTAAATGCGTGAATTAAAAGTTATTAATAGAAAAAAAATTATTCTTCGGAGAGTAGAGAACTCTCGGGTTTGCATTTCATCTATCCTATCAAATACTTAAACATACTACCCGGTTGTACTCAATCTTAATTAGTCGTCAATATTATCACGTATCTCTCACACAGAGGTTATCTCTAACACCGAGTGAGACAACTATTGTATTACTCGCGTCAGTGATACGCAACACAAACAACACAGAAGCATTAATCTCCAATTATGAATGAATACCTACAAAAGTGATAAACAACTATCAAACGATACAATATTTACACAAAAACACGATTATACCCAATATGTACAAATACACACACTAGTTGGGATTTATTCAAAGAATTACAACAAAATGAGTCGATAAGTGTCACTAAAATATACATAAATATAACGAATATTTTGCACTTATCAATCTTTCCCCAATTTAAAACATTGTTTGGCCTCAAACAAAATCAAACAGCCTATAGAAATAAAAGGCGATAATCAAAGAATCACGAATCAACAGGTTTGGAAAGTGAAAACAAATGTATGATTCAGATAAAAACGCACAAGCAAAGTAAATACTTACCATAATTCTACAACAACAACATGAAAACGAAATTAATCTTAAGTACAAATATCATACAAAATATTCTAAAACAAAAAAATCTCAATCATGAATCACACCTAGCAAAAATTCATCAAGGGATAAAAAACACACAAAGGTGAGGATTCGACACTCATCCACAATCTTTTTAACAATAGAATAAATTATGCATTCATCCAAAAATATACATTGAACATACAAAAACAAGAATCAAAAGGGATTTTCAAGTTTGTAATGTGTCTTGGTTAACAAACAATGGGTAATTCCTAAATCTAATGGAAACAAAAACTTGCCTAAATCTACGGGAGTAATCAACTCACAAAAGTTCAAACACAAAATTTCAATCAATTTCTTCTTTCATCCCAAGTCTTACACCAACATATTACTTATTAGCACGACATTATTCCATGCTATTTTTTCTTTGTTTATTTTTTTCAAAACTTTATCAGTCTTTTTTCACTTATTTTTCACATTTTTCTTTCTTTTTCTTTTCTTTTTCACAACTGCATAGCAACCAATAACATAAGTGAGCAAATAGTTATCTCCCCAACTTTAAATTAACCAACGGCAATGTGTGAATACTCCCTACTTTCTAATACAATTCAAAAATTCAAACAAAAAATCATGGTTGAGAGTTCAAGAAAATAAGGAATCAACATCCATCCAAAAAGGTGAACTAAACACTCATAGACAAGCATCAACTTCAAAAACAACATGGACATTGACAAAAAAGCTCAAAAGGAGTTAACAAAAGTTCACACACTCACAAGGTGAATTGACTATTTGGTTAGGTAGTTGTGCTCAAAATCAAACAAAATTCCTTGATCATTTTCATGTTTTCGTACAATCAACACAAACAAAATATTAAACATAATGAAATCTTGTTAAAACAAGAATTGTGGCCTCCATCGTATATGAACAATGGAAAGCTTCCTCGCATTTGGGGGAAAAGGGGAACTAAAGTGATTCAAACAAAAAGCAAGTAATATAAAATAATGAATGGCATGGAATTTGTACGAATGAAAATTTTCCTAAACATCTTATTCTATAGAAAGTGATAAACGAGTACCGATTAGCAACTTCAAAACAATACCATTACCATACATCCGCAAGTTGAAAAGTCAACTTGGAAAATCGCCTCAAACTTCCTCAAGCTACTCAAAACAAGCTCTTGGACAAACACAAAATTAAAAATTAAAACAACTATTATAAACATAAAGTCCTACAACACAACACCGACACCATCGCTAAAACGAAAACAACAAAATGGTTGTACAAACCAAAACTCAAACAATCGAAAAAGATAGAACCACGCTGCTACTCAACCATGAAAAGATGCCTTCACTCACACATAAGTACGAACTCAAAATTACACTTGCGTCATCGCTCTCATTCGAGAAAATCACAAGGTCACATCGTCCTTGTAGATTACCAACGTATAACCCTTGAACAAAACAAGTTACTCAAACATAATCAAACGAGATACACCACTCATCCTAGGGCTTAAATAGACGACTTGCGACTATAACTCACTAGTCCAAATCCAACAATCTCACATACTCGCTAACAATTCAAAGCTAGATATCTAAACCATTTGCTTCACTTCTAAGATGCCAACCATAAAACAACTTGGTTAACTCTTCAACTTCACAAAAGGAATAATAATAAAACAACAATAACAAGACGACATAAACATTTCCCCAGTGCTACGTATCGCACCGACTCGACTAACGAACTATAGAAAATTTCAACAAGAGATTAAGGATGATCAGTCCCTCAATTTGTCAATAGACAACAATCATGATGGTGACATAAACCATCTCTACCAACTACAACAGCGTCTTCAAACTTACACTTCAAGCTACTAAAGCGTAACCGCTGAGGCTCCAACTCCACCCAAGCGCCACCAAGAAGTAAAACTTCTCCCCCACTTGTTTCAAACTCATCTCAGACAAACAATTTGAAACAAACAAGTATCGACTGTTTCACACACATACAACACGATTAAACACACTAATAACTTGGTCGACAGACCGACCTGCTCTGATACCACTAATGTAACACCCCAATTCTACCCAAAGTTTAATATGCAAAAATCAGAGTAATTTTGAAATTTCATAAATTAATTCCTGAGGCGTTACATCAATAAAAACAACTCACTTTAAAACAGTTTACTTTAAAGTGTAAATCTCGGATACATAGCATCGCAGGAAAACATAAATTGATTCATAGAAATCAAAACATCTCCTTTATTAAACTTCCTCATCAAAATCATGTTTTTATGAATTATAGTTCTTATTCACAAAAGGAATAATAATAAAACAACAACAACAAGACGACATAAACATTTCCCCCCGAGTGCTACGTATCAGAGCGACACCGACTCGACTACAGCTATAGAAAATGTCAACAAGAGATTAAGGATGATCAGTCCCTCAATTTGTCAATAGACAGTCAACAATCATGATGGTGACATAAACCATCTCTACCAACTACAACAGCGTCTTCAAACTTACACTTCAAGCTACTAAAGCGTAACACTGCTTGAGGCTCCAACTCCCAGCCACAAGCGCCACCAAGAAGTAAAACTTTTCCCCCACTTGTTTCAAACTCATCTCTGCAGACAAACAATTTGAAACAAACAAGTATCGACAGTGTTTCACACACCTGTCGCATACAACACGATTAAACACACTAATAACTTGGTCGACAGACCGACCTGCTCTGATACCACTAATGTAACACCCCAATTCTACCCAAAGTTTAATATGCAAAAATCAGAGTAATTTTGAAATTTCATAAATTAATTACTGAGGCGTTACATCAACAAAAACAACTCACTTTAAAACAGTTTACTTTAAAGTGTAAATCTCGGATACATAGCATCGCAGGAAAACATAAATTGATTCATAGAAATCAAAACATCTCCTTTATTAAACTTCCTCATCAAAATGATGTTTTTATGAATTATAGTTCTTATTCACAAAAAGAATAATAATAAAACAACAACAACAAGACGATATAAACATTTCCCCCCGAGTGCTACGTAACAGAGCAACACCGACTCGACTAAAGATAGACTCGTCTTCATAACCTGCACGTTACCAATATATAGGTAACGGCGAAACAAGTAAAGGGTGAGATACTCCAAAACATATAATTAAGGCATGATAAAATATATATATATATATATATATAGTTTCGGAATTATAAAGAGTATAGATTAATAAGTGTAATTCCAACACATAATCAAAACTCACTTACTTTACTCGTCAACCTAATGTGTATAATCTACACTATATCACCATAACTTCATCGGCATAAAACGTCTCAATAACACATAACCCTCCGTCACCACGGATTCGTCACGAGCTAATACATCACTAATTAACACGGTAGTCTTAAACAACAACATCAACCAACAACATTAAATAATGCTAGTAATATAAGCAACCTAAACAAATCATCACAAATTGGCTAAATCCCATCTTCGCTTTTGGCATAAAGCCCATCTTCGCTTTTGGCATAAAGCCCATCATCACAACATCATCACAAACATCATCACATCATATATCATCGCAATTCAATATCATCCATCAATCAACAAATCCCAATGCCAAACAACTCAAACATAAACATAACCGACTCCATGAGACACGACTATGTTATGCATGTGATACCCATCGCTTTGTCCGTAATTAGGAACACTTGGCATAAAGCCGATCTTCGCTCGGCATAAAAGCCATCTTCGCTTGGCATAAAAGCCCTCTTCGCTTATGAAATGTATGTGACTCGACAATAAAACAACACGACACAAAAACATCATTATCGCTCATCCAAATTGGCATAAAGCCCACATCGCCATAATTTATCCAAAACAAGATAAATATATCATCGCATTATAATTGCATTAAGCAAACATCGCTAATAAATTCACCAAAAGTCATGCATTCACAAATCGGAAGCATATATTAACAACATCAATTTAATCATCACATCATCATGTACAAAACATATATCATCGCATTGCATATCAACAAGTATTCGTTAATAAATACACCGTCGCAAATCTTACGTTTATTCACACCGCATCATTATTAATTAATTCACTAAATTCCGAAAACGGGAAAATAATCAAACACCTATAATCGTCACGAAAACCATTCCTAACAACCGTTATTACTCATAATCGTCGACGTCGAAATCGGATAGTTCATATATATCTTAAATTGACTAAAACACCATCCGGTCCAATATACCATAAAATTGGCCTATTTCGGGTCGCTTCGTAAAAACTCACCATTTCAAAAAACTAACTTCACCACTATGTTCTACACGTCGAACTTAGCTAGCACGTCAATTTTCGTTGAATTCGGAGCAACTTGCTTTGTCGCTGAATTTACCGGAATCGGAAAATCGGAACATAATCGGGTTCTAAATTTAATCGGCTAACTTTTCCCTTAATTATATTTTATAGATACCAAAGATTACCATGTGGTATTGGAATTTTTGAAGAAAACAGAAGCTAAATGCCATGGAAAAATTATGCAGGAAGTTAGACAGAAAACAGCAAAACGCATGTTACAGCAAAACTTCAAATTTCCGTTTTCTTTCTCTCAACAAGGGACGAACGTCCCACTCTTCATGGAAAAGGGAGGCGGGTGCCTCAACCTAATGGGGGTGGGCGCCTCAACCCCCCCTTAATCCCTAATATTAAACATCAATCCCCGGCAACGACATCATTTTGCTGAAGCGGTAAAGCAGAAAGAAAAAACAAGTATTTTTATAGGTTTTATCATATCGTCTCCAGATGGATTAGTGCTACTGAATTTCTGTTTGACAATTTCTCGCATTTATGAGTTTGGTTTAAATGGGTTTGAAGTGGTATAAAAGGTAAATGCGTGAATTAAAAGTTATTAATAGAAAAAAAATTATTCTTCGGAGAGTAGAGAACTCTCGGGTTTGCATTTCATCTATCCTATCAAATACTTAAACATACTACCCGGTTGTACTCAATCTTAATTAGTCGTCAATATTATCACGTATCTCTCACACAGAGGTTATCTCTAACACCGAGTGAGACAACTATTGTATTACTCGCGTCAGTGATACGCAACACAAACAACACAGAAGCATTAATCTCCAATTATGAATGAATACCTACAAAAGTGATAAACAACTATCAAACGATACAATATTTACACAAAAACACGATTATACCCAATATGTACAAATACACACACTAGTTGGGGTTTATTCAAAGGATTACAAGAAAATATGTTGATAAGTGTCACTAAAATATACATAAATATAACGACTATTTTGAACTTATCAAACTCTCCCCAACTTAAATACTTACCGCAATCCTACAACGACAACGTGAAAACGAAACTAATCCCAAATACGTTTACCGACTTGTACATGAGGACATACATTTCTGTTCATACATTGACTACCGTGTGATGATACCATTTGATGAGGTTGCGTTGTTTACAAGTGGGTTGGCCTGCGAGATTCGCAAGATGGATGCTTATATTCCTGAGCGAGTGATGCGTCAGTTCGGGTTCACCCATACCATTCCCTTAGATCCTACTATATATACTCTTCCGACGGTGAAACAGAGGGGTATGGATGCTCTGTTTGATGATTTTGAGAATCATTTTGTTCCTAATGAGGCTAGGAGTATCGTAGAACCATACGATCGGAGCTACGAGTACGGTTACATAATATGGTTCTTCCAGGTGTCTCGTCCATACATGGTACATGATGCTTCATGGAACCCACTGAGGCCAGTTAATCAGGAGATCCTAGAGGAAAATCGGGCTATGACCGATCATGCCACTGACGTGTTGTCTAGGTGTCATCGTATCATGGAGATTACACGGCATGGTATTGATGGAGGTTTGTTTTCTAATGGATCCGATGTTAGAGGTGTTTTTGATGCCATTTTGGCGGAGGCTCAGGGAACTTTGCAGTACAAGAGGCAGCGGATAAACGTTACGAGGGTGACAAGTCAACTCATCATCTATTATACCCAGTAGTATTTGATAATATTTTTGTATTTTAATTCTAGTTTTTATTATTGTATTTGAATTATATTTTTTAGTTATCCCTTTATCGACTAGGAACACTTTTAGTTATACAAGTTTTTGTATTTAATGCAAAATAACGAGAAAAATATGACATTTCTTTACCTAATTTTTTTCTATTATTGGCAGCATTAAAATTGGAAATATATTGCTAATTTACAACCTTAAATATATTTTTGATCTTCAATCATATAAAAAAAATACGCATCAAAATATAATTCTGATTTCCGATAGAAATTTTAGAAATTGCATAGGATCTTTCTTTTGTGAATGAAAAATCTCTTATGTCATCTTTAGTTGATGAAACTCAAAGAGAATGGGAACTCTCTTATGACATCTTTCTAGAAATTAATTTTTGGGAGTTGTAGCTAGCTTACTTCACAAGTTAAAGCTACAACTTTAACAACCACCAGCAACATTAGCACTCATCTTTGTCATCTGTTTCCTCTATCTGTTGTCTTATGCAATAAAAATATTAACATTAAATTAACTGTAAAGCTAGTTTAATATTTAAATTAAATAAGATTGTGTAAATCATTGAAAATAACCCTTTAAATATTAAGTAATGTTAACTTGTGCTCCAAACTCAATCGGGTTTAATTTCACCATCTCAATTTCTCGTCATACTTCAATATTTGGTATAAGTAGATATATATATTTTAACGAGTGTATAGAAATTTGATCTGACTTCTTTTTTTAGTTTCTTTGTCCTTGAGAACCAAATCATTTCAATTTTAAGTGTGCACTCTTATTCCATGGACTTCGCGTAACTTATGTTATAAGTTTTTTCATATATTCAGGGATAAAAGTCTTCAACTTTCTTTTATATCGCCTTTTTCTTAGTTGGGCGAGTCAGTTCTTCTTCATCTTTGTGTACTCGTTGCATCTTATCATTATTCTTTTCTAAATCATTCTCCAAATTTTACAAGTCTTATATTAGGGGATAGAAGTCTTCAACTTTCTTTTATATAGCCTTTTTCTTAGTTGGGTGAATCAGTTCTTCTTTATCTTTGTACTTGTTTCATCTTCTCATTATTCTTTTCTAAATCATTCTCCAAATTTTAAAAGTCATATATCATACACTTTGATTGTCATATTTTATTTAAAAATTTGAGCTGAGCTCATACGTCAATGTTTTCGGATTGTTCTTAAGAATATATCCCTAAGATGATATGGAATTCACATTCTTATTTAATAAAGATAATTACAAAATCAATAGGGTATATGAACGTCCCAAATTTCACTGATACATCTTTCATTATCTATGTGGAACAATGGAATATTTATTTGCTAATGTTAGTGTCATATTTGTGGTGGACCTTGTTTTTCCTCCTGATTTTTTTATCATAGACCGCTTCAGTAAATTAATGCTTTCTCCCAAATTACATAATGCTCTATGATATTTAAACCGCTACACTAAATTAATGCTTTCTCCCAAATTACATAATGCTCTATGATATTTAAACTGGCTTATGTGCGAGTTATGTAAAGTCTTATTAATAGTGATAATATAGATTTTCTTTTCAACAAATTTATGCATTTTATCAACAAAATTATGCAAGCAGCATCAATACTTTTTCTGTTTGAAATTTCATTCATATATATTATTTTTAATTGAATATTAATCTAATGGATTGTTTATTTTGATTGTCATTATTATTTATTTATTTATTTATTTATTTATTTGTATGATCAATTTACTTAATCAAATGAATGTGAGACCGCCTATATGACTTTAAAAAATAATTTGAATTTTAATAATTAGATAATAGTGTCATAACATTGGTAATTAGGAAATGATGTTGGCTTGGCATAAGTCATGACTAAATTAGGAATGATAGTTGAGATATTGTTCTTTTTATTTATGTATTTTTTTTATTACAATCTTAAAGTAGAATACTATATTTTTTTATTAAATTATTGGAAAAATAAATTAAGGTCTATTTAGATGTACTGTTATATTGTTTTCTTACTCTTACAATGTTTTCTTGCACAATAATATGATTATGGAAATTAAAATTCTAAATTGTATTCTTGATGTATTTCAATTTACTTGTTGCATACTTTTATTTAATAATAGGTGTAACGATACATGTGATATATGAAATAGTTTTGTATTCAAAACTCCCTAAAATCACAGTTGGTTATCCAATAACTTTATCCATAAATTTAGCGTGTGCTATTACGTTAAAAACTTACTTGAGACTTTATTTAACTAACTATATGCCTCTTTATATTATTAATTATAAAATTATATATTAGTTAATTATATATTAGTTAATTCAAATAGTTTTGAATATAAAATGGATTTATTAATTAAAATGAATTTATATTTGATAAAACCATATACTTTTGCTTTGAATATTAGTTAATCTATTTGTCTCTATATAATAAAAACAAACAAATTTCACATGTTCTTATGATACATTAATTATGAGGCTCAATTAAAATTTGAAGCACTCTCTTCAAAATTTATTAACATAAAACTCTAAACATTCATTTTAACATAATGCCTAACAGTTTGCTTATAGCTATTAAAAAAACACCATTATTTATAAATAAAAAATCATTTTTCTATTTTACTTTTTATATAATAATCATTACTTTTACTTCTTCAGTGTCTATCAACTTTTTTGTATTAAAATACAATATATAATATTTTATTCCCAATAAACTAGTAGTACAAGTAAAAAAAATTTAAAAGAGTATTATATTGCTTAAAATAAAAATGGTTAATTAATGATTTTAAATTTAATTTATAACTTTCAAATAGACAAACAAATGCATCACATTTTTTCTAAAATATAATTATTAATTATAATTGTAGTTATATTTAAACAAATCAAACTTTGAATATAAAGTTAAACAATTATTTTGTAGCCTATTACATATAAATATCCTATAATATATAAAAACTTTTACATATAAATGTCCTGTAACATATTAAAAAAATTCTAAATAATAAAAATAAAAAGAAAATTCATTTGAATTAAATCAATTGTATACAATAAGATTATAGGTATAGTAAAAACACTTACACAAAAACAAAGTTCTTGTATTTATTTTAATTCATTATTCATCATCCAACTTACAAACATGTTCAAATTACCAAAATATCAAAAGTTGAAGAAAAATGATAAAAAGTTATTCTCAAAAATGCTTAAAATATAAATAAATAAAAAATGAAAGAATAGGAATGTTCTACATTTGAATGTGCAATATACTTAATATACAAAATAATGAACAGTTATTCTAGTAGTGGGGAACTCACAAACATATTCAACTATCATACTCATTTCATTTTAAACTACCAAGATATAACAAATTGAGAAAATGATGAACAAATATTCTCCCAAATATTTAAAAGTAAAAAATAAAATATTATATATGAGAATAAAAAATGAAACAATATAATTGTTTCATCAAAATAATAAAAGGTGTTTACGTGTTTTTAACCATTGTATTTCATTTATTCGTGACATGTAAAAACAACAATTAAATTAAACAATAGTATTCAACATAAATTGATAGTATAATTTATTTTGTTGTGAAACTAAAATTGGTGTTGATTTTAACAAAAAAATAAAATTGGTGTTGATTGATGACACAAAATTTTATACATAATATTGATCTCTGGTACGGCGGTTTGGAGTGGTTTAAAATTAACACACAAAAATTTAGGACCAAAATATCCTTGCATAAATAGGTTATATTTTGAAAATTTTCTTTTTTCTCACTTTTCAAAAAAGCTTTTGAAACATCAAAAATATATAAACCGAAAAACATTTTCAAAGTCTTCCGATAAAATAAATAAATTTTTAATATACTGAAACACTTTGAAAAAGAATTTTAGTAGTCAAAATTTTCAATTTACATACCAGAACACTTTCAATTTTCAATAAATAAATTTTTAATATACCTGAACACTTTGAAAATGACACGTAACCCCTGTTGAGCCATTGTTTTATGAGCTTTTATTGCTTACATGGTTGAAATATTTTTCCATGTGTAGATACAACATTGTCAACTGGGGTATGATTAACGCGTTCGTTGAGACGTAGCACATGGCACATAAGACATCATCATTTCATCTACCACATGGTGAGATAACGATCACACTCGACAACGTCGCGTGTCTGTTGCATATTCTGATTATAGGGACATTCTTGGATCATGAGAGGATTGATAAGAGGAGGCGTTAGATATGTTCGTTGAGAAGTTCGGAGTTACCCCTGAGAGTGTTGTAACGCTCAGAAATTTAATTAATTATTTAATTAAATTATATAAGAAATTATTTATTGGAATTAGTCGAAGTTGGGAATTATCGGAATTATTATAAGAGGCGTTAATTGGATTAATTGTTGACTAGCCAATAGATAATAATAATAATAATAATAATAATAATAATAATAATAATAATAATAATAATAATAATAATAATAATAATAATAATAATAATAATAATAATAATAATAGTTGACTATTAGTAATAATAATAAAATTAGAATAATTTGTTGGGCTTAGATGGTTGAAATTAGTAGTAAGAGAGGTGTAGAGAAATAGGTCCAATAAGAAAAATATAATTATTAGTTATCATAAATAATAAGAAATTAGGTTTTTCTAGAGGTTGTTAGAAAACAAGGAGAAGAAAAGGGAAAAGAATAGTATACATGAAAAAAAAGGAAGAAAAAGAGGAATAGGTTTGGGAGAAAAACTGTCGTCGTGAGAAAATTGTAGACCGAAAGCCAAACTGAAATTTGACCGGAACTCCGTAGAGCGACCTTCAATCCAGGTAAGGGTGGGGTTCTGACTTTCTAATGAGTTGTATGATGAGTAGTATATGGAAATTAGGATAATGGAGAATTTTTCTATGTATTTATGATTGTTCTATTTGGTGAGAAATTATTTGATGTCAGTGTGTTGAAATTATTCTTGAATATGATGAAATTTGTCTTGAGTTTTAAGTTGCTAAATTGATTTTGTAGGTTGAATATGTATATATTATTTCGTTATAATATTTATATATGTGTAGTGTATAACCATGTTTATCTACATATGTACCGAAACTTTATCAAATATATTTATATGCACGGCATCGTAACTTTTCATTAATTTAATTGTTTTGGTAGACATCACAATTTGGTAGATAATTGAGAGTATCACGTTACTGATAAGATATTAGAGTAAGCCGAAAATCTAAGTTACTGTTTCATACATTGTAGCATTAGTTTATTTGATTGGTTAATGTTTGATAAAGTCTAACCTTAGAATTGTTAATTTACAATTTTAAATATTGATAACATAAAGTTTTGTTTATGAGAACAATATTAGCTATTTAACTATTAGCTTTTATAATTATAATAGTTTTAGTATTATTAATATGACAAATTAAGAGTTTTGAGTAAGAGACGATTATTTGGTTAATTGATTAATTTAAATTATTTCGATTCTATTAGAGTTATTAAAGTTGTCAATAGAGTTGTTAGAATTGTCAATAAAATTATCAGAGTTGTTTTGAGTTATTAAGAGTCATACTTTAATGGTTTTGGGTGATTCTAACATGTCTAGAGTTGTCGACATTGTTTTCGAGTTGTTTAAAATTAAACCTAATAAGCAGTAGAATTAAAGGTAAAGGTATTTGACCCTTTAGAGGTTTTTACTATTACTTGAGTCGGACCAAGAACCAATTATTTTCATAAATATTATTTTACATACAAGAGTTGTCGGTAGAGAAATTTTGAGCACCTTAGAGTTATTTTAGAATTGTAGGGATCGTGGTAGAGTGATTTATAATTTATTGAGAATTATGTCAAGTTATAATTATATATTATTATGACATTTTTATGAGTTAAGAGTATAGAATAAGTTATATAATTGCAGGTGATAAATTGTGTCGTGTTGCTTCCGTTGAATTGTTGTTGTTGTTTGGTGGTATTGATGTTGTTAATAAATTGTGAAGTTGTAGATGGTGTAGTAATTATTATTGTTTGTTGGTATTAATGTTGTTAATAAAATTGTGAAGTTGTAGATTGTGATTAAATTGGTTGTTGTTTGCTTGTATTAATTCTATTGATAAACTATTATTGTTGTTGATACGTTGATGAAGTTGTAGGTCGTATGACCAATGTTGATAAGTTGTTTTGCAGTTGATGAAGATGTAGGCCTATGGTCAATGTTGAATAAGTTGAATTGTTTTAATTTATGGACATGCTTGAGTTATAGGTCGAATGACCAGTGTTGATCTAGTTGTTGTTGTATGTTGCTGTTGTTGTTGCATCGGTGTGTATTTGTTGTTGAAGTTGAGGTCGCATGGCATACATTGCATGATTAAGTTGGCCTGGATTGGCACCACGTTGAAAGTTGAAGGCTTATGCCTTGGCCTTAATGGCACCACGTTGAAGGCTTATGCCTTGTTGAATGCCTCGATAACCTGGCATGATTTTAAGTTGAGAGTTCTGCTCCAAATGGTACCACATGCATTTGCATAGTTGAGTCACATATTGAGTCGCGTGTTAAAGTTGTTGGTATTATTCGTTAATTGTTGATTGTTATTGTGCTGTTGTTATAAGATGTTGTTGCTACAAGTTGTTATTGTTGTGAGTGTTGTTGTTATAGGCTGTTGTTGCTATAAGTTTCCGTTGTTATAAGTTGTTGTGGTTATAAGTTGATGTTGTTATAAGTTGATGTTCTTATTAGGTTGTGTTGATTTAAGTTGTTACGTTGATTAAATAAAATGTCTTCTTGTTATTATTTAGTTGTTTGTTGGTTGTATGTATAATTACTGAAGCATTGATTTACATTATCTGAATTCTAATATATTATTTATCATACGATTTATTAGATTGTTAGATATCTCACCCCTTCTATTGTGATGTTTCCTCTACGTGGGTAACGTGCAGGTAATGAAGAACAAAGGTTTAGTTGTTGTTAGTTCGAGTCGGGTTGTCGCTCTGATACGTAACACTCGGGGGGATGAACGCTAGTTGTTTTGCTATTTTGATTTTGTTGTTGAATAGCTATGTTGATATATGAAAAGTAATTGTTGACTTTAAATTGTTTTAAGTTGAAAATATGCTATGACATCCAAGTTGATTAATGTAGTTCCGCTGCTTAATATTAATAAAGTTGATTCATGTTGTTTCGTTTCATCCGAGTTTAGGTGTTATGTATCTGTGTTAGCGTGTTGTTGTTTTAGTTGAATTGTAATACTCCAATTGTTTGTTGAAAAGAATTTTATAACTCTGATTTTCATAATAATTACCGGGGTAGAATTGGGGTGTTACAAGTGTCGTGGCTGAGCTTGATAAAACTCGTGGTTTCGACGTCATGTATAGTTATTTGGATACGATGTTCACATATGAGATTAGGCGTGCACGAGAGGATGTTGGTGATCCAGAACAAGTTACCATTCAATGGAGGTTTTCCATGAGAGCATACACATTGTATCTTGTTGGCACACAAATTTTTGAGAACACTAGTGTCACTGCTGAAACGGTAAAGCGACAAGCAGAAATGAGTATTTTCATAGGTTATATCATATCATCTCCACACGCATTAGTGCTACTAAATTTTCGTTTGAAAATTTCTCGCATTTATGAGTTTGGTTTAAATGGGTTTGAAGTGGTATAAAAGGTAAATGCGGGAATTAAAAGTTATTAACATAAAAAGATTTCATTCTTTGGAGAGTAGAGAACTCTCGTGTTTGCATTTCATCTACCATATCAAATACTTAATCTTACCACCCATTTGTACTCAATCTTAATCACTCGTCAATATTATCACGTATCTCTCACACATAGATTATCTCTAACACAGAGTGAGACAACTATCGTATTACTCACGTCGGCGATCTCTTAGCGCAACACAAACAACACAAAAGCATTAAGATCAAATACATAAGTGAATAATAAGCCTTCATCTATCTCTAGAATTAAAACCCAATAAATATTCATCATAAATTCGGATTTAAACCGTCCATTTCTGCAACAGCCCAAACCTAAACAAAGAAAGTGATCATCAATATTAATTTATAAAATGAGTTTCATACAACACCATGAGAAATAAATATACATATAATAAAGGTAAAATTACATATAAACTCACAACAAATGGAAACTACGAAGGGAAGAGAGAAGAGAAATCAAAATCTCTCGCGGTGTCAATCACAATCCAAGAATCATCCACCCCCAATCGTCGAGCTGCAACCTCCATTAATGCGTTTCTAAGCTATCAAGACCAAGAAGTGAAGGAGGTGGTGTTGGGACTCAAAAATACCCAACCCATAACCTAAAAATGTGTTTTTTCACCTATTTAATGATTTTTAAGTCGCAAGGCGCGCTTAGCCTGTTCTGCGCTCTTAGCGCAGAACCTATTGTGTTGAAAAAATCAGCACTTATTTTTGCCATTACATGAGAACCGTAACTCGAATTTATGCACGGTTTGAAGTGTTGAAAAGTTTATCCAATGCTTTATCTAACAATGACTAAATATCAACAAAATTAATGATTTTTATCATCTTTGTTTTGAGCCTTATTCTTTTATGAATTGTTAAAATTGCACTCTTGAAGGTTTACCTTTGGTCTTTATTACTCAATGCTCCAATTATGAATGAATACCTACAAAAGTGATGAAAAATGTCAAACGATACAATATTTACACAAAAACATGATTATACTCAATATGTACAAATACACACACTAGTTGGGATTTATTCAAAGAATTACAACAAAATGAGTCGATAAGTGTCACTAAAATATACATAAATATAACGAATATTTTGCACTTATCAATCTTTCCCCAATTTAAAACATTGTTTGGCCTCAAACAAAATCAAACAGCCTATAGAAACAAAAGGCGATAATCAAAGAATCACGAATCAACAGGTTTGGAAAGTGAAAACAAATGTATGATTCAGATAAAAACGCACAAGCAAAGTAAATACTTACCATAATTCTACAACGACAACATGAAAACGAAATTAATCTTAAGTACAAATATCATACAAAATATTCTAAGACAAAAAAATCTCAATCATGAATCACACCTGGCAAAAATTCATCAAGGGATAAAAAACACACAAAGGTGAGGATTCGACACTCATCCACAATCTTTTTAACAATAGAATAAATTATGCATTCATCCAAAAATATACATTGAACATACAAAAACAAGAATCAAAAGGGATTTTCAAGTTTGTAATGTGTCTTGGTTAACAAACAATGGGTAATTCCTAAATCTAATGGAAACAAAAACTTGCCTAAACCTAAGGGAGTAATCAACTCACAAAAGTTCAAACACAAAATTTCAATCAATTTCTTCTTTCATCCCAAGTCTTACACCAACATATTACTTATTAGCACGACATTATTCCATGCTATTTTTTCTTTGTTTATTTTTTTCAAAACTTTATCTGTCTTTTTTCACTTATTTTTCACATTTTTCTTTCTTTTTCTTTTCTTTTTCACAACTGCATAGCAACCAATAACATAAGTGAGCAAATAGTTATCTCCCCAACTTTAAATTAACCAACGGCAATGTGTGAATACTCCCTACTTTCTAATACAATTCAAAAATTCAAACAAAAAATCATGGTTGAGAGTTCAAGAAAATAAGGAATCAACATCCATCCAAAAAGGTGAACTAAACACTCATAGACAAGCATCAACTTCAAAAACAACATGGACATTGACAAAAAAGCTCAAAAGGGGTTAACAAAAGTTCACACACTCACAAGGTGAATTGACTATTTGGTTAGGTAGTTGTGCTCAAAATCAAACAAAATTCCTTGATCATTTTCATGTTTTCGTACAATCAACACAAACAAAATATTAAACATAATGAAATCTTGTTAAAACAAGAATTGTGGCCTCCATCGTATATGAACAATGGAAAGCTTCCTCGCATTTGGGGGAAAAGGGGAACTAAAGTGATTCAAACAAAAAGCAAGTAATATAAAATAATGAATGGCATGGAATTTGTACGAATGAAAATTTTCCTAAACATCTTATTCTATAGAAAGTGATAAACGAGTACCTGACAGTTAGCAACTTCAAAACAATACCATTACCATACATCTGCAAGTTGAAAAAGTCAACTTGGAAAATCGCCTCAAACTTCCTCAAGCTACTCAAAACAAGCTCTTGGACAAACACAAAAATTAAAAATTAAAACAACTATTATAAACATAAAGTCCTACAACACAACACCGACACCATCGCTAAAACGAAAACAACAAAATGGTTGTACAAACCAAAACTCAAACAATCAGAAAAAGATAGAACCACGCGTGCTACTCAACCATGAAAAAGATGCCTTCACTCACACATAAGTACGAACTCAAAAATTACACTTGCAGTCATCGCTCTCATTCCAGAAAATCACAAGGTCACATCGTCCTTGTAGATTACCAACGTACAACCCTTGAACAAAACAAGTTACTCAAACATAATCAAACTGAGATACACCACTCATCCTAGGGCTTAAATAGACGACTTGCGACTATAACTCACTAGTCCAAATCCAACAATCTCACATACTCGCTAACAATTCAAAGCTAGATATCTAAACCATGCTGCTTCACTTCTATGCAGAAGATGCCAACCATAAAACAACTTGGTTAACTCTTCAACTTCACAAAAGGAATAATAATAAAACAACAATAACAAGACGACATAAACATTTCCCCCCGAGTGCTACGTATCAGAGCGACACCGACTCGACTAACAGCAACTATAGAAAATGTCAACAAGAGATTAAGGATGATCAGTCCCTCAATTTGTCAATAGACAGTCAACAATCATGATGGTGACATAAACCATCTCTACCAACTACAACAGCGTCTTCAAACTTACACTTCAAGCTACTAAAGCGTAACACTGCTTGAGGCTCCAACTCCCAGCCACAAGCGCCACCAAGAAGTAAAACTTCTCCCCCACTTGTTTCAAACTCATCTCAGCAGACAAACAATTTGAAACAAACAAGTATCGACAGTGTTTCACACACCTGTCGCATACAACACGATTAAACACACTAATAACTTGGTCGACAGACCGACCTGCTCTGATACCACTAATGTAACACCCCAATTCTACCCAAAGTTTAATATGCAAAAATCAGAGTAATTTTGAAATTTCATAAATTAATTACTGAGGCGTTACATCAATAAAAACAACTCACTTTAAAACAGTTTACTTTAAAGTGTAAATCTCGGATACATAGCATCGCAGGAAAACATAAATTGATTCATAGAAATCAAAACATCTCCTTTATTAAACTTCCTCATCAAAATCATGTTTTTATGAATTATAGTTCTTATTCACAAAAGGAATAATAATAAAACAACAACAACAAGACGACATAAACATTTCCCCCCGAGTGCTACGTATCAGAGCGACACCGACTCGACTAACAGCAGCTATAGAAAATGTCAACAAGAGATTAAGGATGATCAGTCCCTCAATTTGTCAATAGACAGTCAACAATCATGATGGTGACATAAACCATCTCTACCAACTACAACAGCGTCTTCAAACTTACACTTCAAGCTACTAAAGCGTAACACTGCTTGAGGCTCCAACTCCCAGCCACAAGCGCCACCAAGAAGTAAAACTTTTCCCCCACTTGTTTCAAACTCATCTCTGCAGACAAACAATTTGAAACAAACAAGTATCGACAGTGTTTCACACACCTGTCGCATACAACACGATTAAACACACTAATAACTTGGTCGACAGACCGACCTGCTCTGATACCACTAATGTAACACCCCAATTCTACCCAAAGTTTAATATGCAAAAATCAGAGTAATTTTGAAATTTCATAAATTAATTACTGAGGCGTTACATCAACAAAAACAACTCACTTTAAAACAGTTTACTTTAAAGTGTAAATCTCGGATACATAGCATCGCAGGAAAACATAAATTGATTCATAGAAATCAAAACATCTCCTTTATTAAACTTCCTCATCAAAATGATGTTTTTATGAATTATAGTTCTTATTCACAAAAAGAATAATAATAAAACAACAACAACAAGACGATATAAACATTTCCCCCCGAGTGCTACGTAACAGAGCAACACCGACTCGACTAACAGCAGCTATAGACTCCGTCTTCATAACCTGCACGTTACCAATATATAGGTAACGGCGAAACAAGTAAAGGGTGAGATACTCCAAAACATATAATTAAGGCATGATAAAATATATATATATATATATATATATATATAGTTTCGGAATTATAAAGAGTATAGATTAATAAGTGTAATTCCAACACATAATCAAAACTCACTTACTTTACTCGTCAACCTAATGTGTATAATCTACACTATATCACCATAACTTCATCGGCATAAAACGTCTCAATAACACATAACCCTCCGTCACCACGGATTCGTCACGAGCTAATACATCACTAATTAACACGGTAGTCTTAAACAACAACATCAACCAACAACATTAAATAATGCTAGTAATATAAGCAACCTAAACAAATCATCACAAATTGGCTAAATCCCATCTTCGCTTTTGGCATAAAGCCCATCTTCGCTTTTGGCATAAAGCCCATCATCACAACATCATCACAAACATCATCACATCATATATCATCGCAATTCAATATCATCCATCAATCAACAAATCCCAATGCCAAACAACTCAAACATAAACATAACCGACTCCATGAGACACGACTATGTTATGCATGTGATACCCATCGCTTTGTCCGTAATTAGGAACACTTGGCATAAAGCCGATCTTCGCTCGGCATAAAAGCCATCTTCGCTTGGCATAAAAGCCCTCTTCGCTTATGAAATGTATGTGACTCGACAATAAAACAACACGACACAAAAACATCATTATCGCTCATCCAAATTGGCATAAAGCCCACATCGCCATAATTTATCCAAAACAAGATAAATATATCATCGCATTATAATTGCATTAAGCAAACATCGCTAATAAATTCACCAAAAGTCATGCATTCACAAATCGGAAGCATATATTAACAACATCAATTTAATCATCACATCATCATGTACAAAACATATATCATCGCATTGCATATCAACAAGTATTCGTTAATAAATACACCGTCGCAAATCTTACGTTTATTCACACCGCATCATTATTAATTAATTCACTAAATTCCGAAAACGGGAAAATAATCAAACACCTATAATCGTCACGAAAACCATTCCTAACAACCGTTATTACTCATAATCGTCGACGTCGAAATCGGATAGTTCATATATATCTTAAATTGACTAAAACACCATCCGGTCCAATATACCATAAAATTGGCCTATTTCGGGTCGCTGTCGCTTCGTAAAAACTCACCATTTCAAAAAACTAACTTCACCACTATGTTCTACACGTCGAACTTAGCTAGCACGTCAATTTTCGTTGAATTCGGAGCAACTTGCTTTGTCGCTGAATTTACCGGAATCGGAAAATCGGAACATAATCGGGTTCTAAATTTAATCGGCTAACTTTTCCCTTAATTATATTTTATAGATACCAAAGATTACCATGTGGTATTGGAATTTTTGAAGAAAACAGAAGCTAAATGCCATGGAAAAATTATGCAGGAAGTTTGACAGAAAACAGCAAAACGCATGTTACAGCAAAACTTCAAATTTCCGTTTTCTTTCTCTCAACAAGGGACGAACGTCCCACTCTTCATGGAAAAGGGAGGCGGGTGCCTCAACCTAATGGGGGTGGGCGCCTCAACCCCCCCTTAATCCCTTCTTCCAAAATTTCATTGCCTGCGTTATTTTAAAATGCTTTACAGTTTTCTTATTTTTTCTGTTTTTCTTATTTTGCAGGTAGTTCTTCATTTCCATTTCTTCCTATTTTCATTTCCAATTTTTTTGTTTTATAAACCCAACCCTACAACACTAAAACAACACCCATAATATCTATATCAAATTCAACTCTTCTAATCTATTTCCATCAACAATCAACCAAACCCTATAATTCCATTATCAATTTTTTTCCCAATTCAAAATACAACTATCAAAACCTACTCATATGAAATAGAGAAATCAAACCCCTTACCATGGAAGCTTTGATGATTCATGATGATTCTTCAAGACCCCATCCCAAGCTTTCTCATGTTCTTCCTCTCCTTCTCCTCTTGCTCTTCTCCTCACAAAACCCTTTCTTTTTCCTCTCAAGTTTCTATTCTTGGCTTTTGTTTTTCAAATGGGAAGAAATGAGGAAAAATGTCTTTTATAAGTTATTTCTACTAGCTTCCTCATATGCTCTTGTTTGGTTTTGGTGTGTTAGGTTGGAAAGAAAAACAAGGAAAATGTTTGGATGGAAAGAAAATGAGGAAAGTGGTTTTATGATAACCTTACTAGTAAACTAAGGTGTAAACCCAATTCCTCCCAATTAATCCTCACACTCCTAATTTATTAATATAATTAATTCAATCAATTAAAATAATTCCGGGGAATTAAACATCGGATCGAATATTATTTACGAACCGAAGCGGAACATCGTCAGATAAATTAATAAATATATTAATTAACACAAATATTCTCGTCGCAAAATAAATATCGATCGGTAATTCGAAAATATTAATATAATATATTATTAATAAAAACGGGCATTACACTACACAAGGGGGTCCATCTGAGGTGAGACTTGATCCTACACCCCAATACATTAGGTACCAGTACCAGGGTCACCCGAGGTTCCGGTAGGACCAGAGGCACCAGTGGAAGAGGCGGCACCGGCGGCACCATAGGTCCCCTAGGTCATTAGAGGGGGGTCTTCTAACTTATCTGTGCTCGCGCTTTATTCCACCCATGTGGCCATACATTTATCGGATGGAGACGTACAAAAATTACATTCATGGGTGACATTTATTAATTATGTTATATTATGAATATATTATGAATTCTAACAATGTGTTTTTTCTTGCAGGATCGCGATACACTTAAGGTCATCAACCATGGGAGAAAGATCAGCAAGCTAACTCCCCCTCTCGAGCCATGATTTGATGATCTACTACTGACTACAGGGTTGAGAGACTTGATCCTCTATGGATATAGCATGGTCGTCTGGGGGATGACCAACGCTGTAGAGAGATGGCACGAGGAGACGTCTTTGTTTCATCTACCACGCGGAGAGATGACGGTCACACTCGATTATGTCGTTTGTCTGCTTCACCTACCGATCAGAGGGCAGTATCTAGTTCATGAGAAGTTGGAGAAAGACGAGGAGATTGAGATATTGGTTGAAAGGCTGGGTGTATTGTGGAGGAGGCCCTGGAGGAGGTTGATAGGACACGTGGCAGCCACGTGAGATATAGTTGGTTGAAGATTGTTTTTGATCAGGAGATTGTGCATGCTACTGCTGCTGATGGTGATCCTGAGCAAGTTATGTGACACCCCAAATTTAGGTAGATATATATATATATATATATATATATATATATATATATATATATATATATATATTTTAACGAGTGTATAGAAATTTGATCTGACTTCTTTTTATAGTTTCTTTGTCCTTGAGAACCAAATCATTTCAATTTTAAGTGTGCACTCTTATTCCATGGACTTCGCATAACTTATGTTATAAGTTTTTTCTTATATTAAGGGATAAAAGTCTTCAACTTTCTTTTATATCGCCTTTTTCTTAGTTGGGCGAGTCAGTTTTTCTTCATCTTTGTGTACTTGTTGCATCTTATCATTATTCTTTTCTAAATCATTCTCCAAATTTTACAAGTCTTATATTAGGGGATAGAAGTCTTCAACTTTCTTTTATATAGCCTTTTTCTAAGTTGGGTGAATCAGTTCTTCTTCATCTTTGTACTTGTTTCATCTTCTCATTATTCTTTTCTAAATCATTCTCCAAATTTTAAAAGTCATATATCATACACATTGATTGTCATATTTTATTTAAAAATTTGAGCCTAAGCTCATTCGTCAATGTTTTCATGATTGTTCTTAAGAATTATATACCTAAGATGATATGGAATTCACATTCTTATTTAATAAATATAATTACAAAATCAATAGGGTATATGAACGTTCCAAATTTCACTAATACATCTTTCATTATCTATGTGG
This sequence comes from Vicia sativa, assembly GCA_021764765.1. Classification (NCBI taxonomy): domain Eukaryota; kingdom Viridiplantae; phylum Streptophyta; class Magnoliopsida; order Fabales; family Fabaceae; genus Vicia; species Vicia sativa. Next base: position 84,666,642 of record CM038792.1, on the reverse strand, counting down.
AACAATGGAATATTTATTTGCTAATGTTAGTATCATATTTGTGGTGGACCTTGTTTTTCCTCCTAATTTTTTTTTGTCATAGACCGCTACACTAAATTAATGCTTTCTCCCAAATTACATAATGCACTATGATATTTAAACTGGCATATGTGCGAGTTATGTAAAGCCTTATTAATAGTGATAATATAGATTTTCTTTTCATCAAATTTATGCATTTATTTTATAGCCTATTACATATAAATATCCTATAATATATTAGTAAATTATAAAAAATTAATATATTTTAGTCAATAATTTTTGCAATGTTATACTATGAGGTTAAAATTTAGGAGGAAAGATATGACTTTTAGACAACCGAAAATTATATATAGCATATACAAAATTCATCGCCTTATGCCTCTAGGACTTGCCACAATTTACAATTTAAATAATACAATGACTATAAAAAAATTAATCGTGCAACTATATGCATAAGAGCTATGCTTTTCCATCATGTTGCCAATGAAAGGAACACAATTAGGGATGGCAAAACACACACACACACACATATATATATACATATATATATATATATATCCGCACATAAAATCTGTCACGGGCACAGGTACGATGGTTTGATGGGTATCCACATGTAAAATAAATGGATATTTGGCTACCCGTTTACTTACTGGTACGAATAGGAATTTGATGGTACCCGTAGATATCAGTATCTGTTAATAATTACTAAAAATATTTAAATGTTAATTTGTTTGATTAAAATTATTAATACTATTATTTTGTTAAATATGATATTATTATTATTATTATTATTTTGATAATAGAAGAAATAAAACGAATGTGATTTATTTTTGTTATTATTTATTATGTGTTAAATTTGAAAATAATTTTTTTATCTTTAAAAGAGATTAAAAAATTAATTATTTAAATATTTTTTGTAAAAATTATATAATAGTATCCATGGATATCCGTAAATACCCGCGGGTATCTCGAAATTCACGGATATCCATCTAACGGATACTCGCACGGATACGGGGCGGATATGTATATCATATTTACTAAACAGGGTGGATAGCAGAAGAGCAGTACTTGTATCCAAGAATACCCATTGTCATCCCCAACCACAATGTTATCCTCTACAAAATTTCAAAAAGTCCCAATTTTTCTATTGTTCTACCTATTTCTACTTTTCTATGATATAATTATTTATTCTCTCCCAACTAAATTTACTCCATTCTAATTACAAAAACATTTAAATATAATAAATTACAATACAAAAAGAAAGTAAAAAAAAAACTTTGTTTTGATGGGTTGCATCTCATCCAACTTTCATTAAATGTCACTAGATTGACATCCATATTAAGGAGGATATTTCATTTCATATCTTTCATCAATCGGGTTTAATTTCACCATCTCAATTTCTCGTCATACTTCAATATTTAGTATAAGTAGATATATATATATATATATATATATATATATATATATATATATTTTAACGAGTGTAAAGAAATTTGATATGACTTCTTTTTAGTTTCTTTGTCCTTGAGAACCAAATCATTTCAATTTTAAGTGTGCACTTTTATTCCATGGACTTTGCATAACTTATGTTATAAGTTTTTTCTTATATTAGGGGATAAAAGTCTTCAACTTTCTTTTATATCGCCTTTTTCTTAGTTGGGCGAGTCAGTTCTTCTTCATCTTTGTGTACTCGTTGCATCTTATCATTATTCTTTTCTAAATCATTCTCCAAATTTTACAAGTCTTATATTAGGGGATAGAAGTCTTCAACTTTCTTTTATATAGCCTTTTTCTTAGTTGGGTGAATCAGTTCTTCTTTATCTTTGTACTTGTTTCATCTTCTCATTATTCTTTTCTAAATCATTCTCCAAATTTTAAAAGTCATATATCATACACTTTGATTGTCATATTTTATTTAAAAATTTGAGCCTGAGCTCATACGTCAATGTTTTCATGATTGTTCTTATGAATATATACCTAAGATGATATGGAATTCACATTCTTATTTAATAAAGATAATTACAAAATCAATAGGGTATATGAACGTCCCAAATTTCACTGATACATCTTTCATTATCTATGTGGAATAATGAAATATTTATTTGCTAATGTTAGTGTCATATTTGTGGTGGACCTTGTTTTTCCTCCTGATTTTTTTATCATAGACGCTACACTAAATTAATGCTTTCTCCCAAATTACATAATGCTCTATGATATTTAACATGGCTTATGTGCGAGTTATGTAAAGTCTTATTAATAGTGATAATATAGATTTTCTTTTCAACAAATTTATGCATTTTATCAACAAAATTATGCAAGCAACATCAATACTTTTTCTGTTTGAAATTTCATTCATATATATTATTTTTAATTGAATATTAATCTAATGGATTGTTTATTTTGATTTTTATTATTATTTATTTATTTATTTATTTATTTGTATGATCAATTTACTTAATCAAATGTATGTGAGACCGCCTATATGACTTTAAAAAATAATTTGAATTTTAATAATTAGATAATAGTGTCATAACATTGGTAATTAGGAAATGATGTTGGCTTGGCATAAGTCATGACTAAATTAGGAATGATAGTTGAGGTATTGTTCTTTTTATATATGTATTTTTTTTATTACAATCTTAAAGTAGAATACTATATTTTTTTATTAAATTATTGGAAAAATAAATTAAGGTCTATTTAGATGTACTCTTATATTGTTTTCTTACTCTTACAATGTTTTCTTGCACAATAATATGATTATGGAAATTAAAATTCTAAATTGTATTCTTGATGTATTTCAATTTACTTGTTGCATACTTTTATTTAATAATAGGTGTAACGATACATGTGATATATGAAATAGTTTTGTATTCAAAGCTCCCTAAAATCAGAGTTTGTTATCCAATAACTTTATCCATAAATTTAGCGTGTGCTATTACGTTAAAAACTTATTTGAAACTTTATTTAACTAACTATATGCCTCTTTATATTATTAATTATAAAATTATATATTAGTTAATTTTATATTAGTTAATTCAAATAGTTTTGAATATAAATTGGATTTATTAATTAAAATGAATTTATATTTGATAAAACCATATAATTTTGCTTTGAATATTAGTTAATCTATTTGTCTCTATATAATAAAAACAAACAAATTTCACATGTTCGTATGATACATTAATTATGAGGCTCAATTAAAATTTGAAGCACTCTCTTCAAAATTTATTAACATAAAACTCTAAACATTCATTTTATCATAATGCCTAACAGTTTGCTTATAGCTATTAAAAAAACACCATTATTTATAAATAAAAAATCATTTTTCTATTTTACTTTTTATATAATAATCATTACTTTTACTTCTTCAGTGTCTATCAACTTTTTTGTATTAAAATACAATATATAATATTTTATTCCCAATAAACTAGTAGTACAAGTAAAAAAAATTTAAAAGAGTATTATATTGCTTAAAATAAAAATGGTTAATTAATGATTTTAAATTTAATTTATAACTTTCAAATAGACAAACAAATGCATCACATTTTTTCTAAAATATAATTATTAATTATAATTGTAGTTATATTTAAACAAATCAAACTTTGAATATAAAGTTAAACAATTATTTTGTAGCCTATTACATATAAATATCCTATAATATATAAAAACTTTTACATATAAATGTCCTGTAACATATTAAAAAATTCTAAATAATAAAAATAAAAAGAAAATTCATTTGAATTAAATCAATTGTATACAATAAGATTATAGGTATAGTAAAAACACTTACACAAAAACAAAGTTCTTGTATTTATTTTAATTCATTATTCATCATCCAACTTACAAACATGTTCAAATTACCAAAATATCAAAAGTTGAAGAAAAATGATAAAAAGTTATTCTCAAAAATGCTTAAAATATAAATAAATAAAAAATGAAAGAATAGGAATGTTCTACATTTGAATGTGCAATATACTTAATATACAAAATAATGAACAGTTATTCTAGTAGTGGGGAACTCACAAACATATTCAACTATCATACTCATTTCATTTTTAAACTACCAAGATATAACAAATTGGAGAAAATGATGAAGAAATATTCTCCCAAATATTTAAAAATAAAAAATAAAATAATATATATGAGAATAAAAAATGAAACAATATAATTGTTTCATCAAAATAATAAAAGGTGTTTACGTGTTTTTAACCATTGTATTTCATTTATTCGTGACATGTAAAAACAACAATTAAATTAAACAATAGTATTCAACATAAATTGATAGTATAATTTATTTTGTTGTGAAACTAAAATTGGTGTTGATTTTAAACAAAAAAATAAAATTGGTGTTGATTGATGACACAAAATTTTATACATAATATTGATCTCTGGTACGACGGTTTGAAGTGGTTTAAAATTAACACTCAAATATCTTAAGTCAGCTAACGTAGATAGGAGGTTTTAACTTATAAAAAAAGAAAATTAATAAATCAATTATGAAGTTCAAGATAAATATAACAGAGAGAATGAAAAAGCTTTTGAAACATCAAAAATATATAAACCGAAAAACATTTTCAAAGTCTTCCGATAAAATAAATAAATTTTTAATATACTAGAACACTTTGAAAAAGAATTTCAGTAGTCAAAATTTTCAATTTACATACCAGAACACTTTCAATTTTCAATAAATAAATTTTTAATATACCTGAACACTTTGAAAAAGACTCGTAATCCCTGTTGAGCCATGGTTTTATGAGCTTTTATTGCTTACATGGTTGAAATATTTTTCCATGTGTGGATACAACATTGTCAACTGGGGTATGATTAACGCGTTCGTTGAGACGTAGCACATGGCACATAAGACATCATCATTTCATCTACCACATGGTGAGATAACGATCACACTCGACAACGTCGCGTGTCTGTTGCATATTCTGATTATAGGGACATTCTTGGATCATGAGAGGATTGATAAGAGGAGGCGTTAGATATGTTCGTTGAGAAGTTCGGAGTTACCCCTGAGAGTGTTGTAACGCTCAGAAATTTAATTAATTATTTAATTAAATTATATAAGAAATTATTTATTGGAATTAGTCGAAGTTGGGAATTATCGGAATTATTATAAGAGGCGTTAATTGGATTAATTGTTGACTAATAATAGATAATAATAATAATAATAATAATAATAATAATAATAATAATAATAATAATAATAATAATAATAATAGTTGACTATTAGTAATAATAATAAAATTAGAATAATTTGTTGGGCTTAGATGGTTGAAATTAGTAGTAAGAGAGGTGTAGAGAAATAGGTCCAATAAGAAAAATATAATTATTAGTTATCATAAATAATAAGAAATTAGGTTTTTCTAGAGGTTGTTAGAAAACAAGGAGAAGAAAAGGGAAAAGAATAGTATACATGAAAAAAAGGAAGAAAAAGAGGAATAGGCTTGGGAGAAAAACTGCCGTCGTGAGAAAATTGTAGACCGAAAGCCAAACTGAAATTTGACCGGAACTCCGTAGAGCGACCTTCAATCCAGGTAAGGGTGGGGTTCTGACTTTCTAATGAGTTGTATGATGAGTAGTATATGGAAATTAGGATAATGGAGAATTTTGCTATGTATTTATGATTGTTCTATTTGGTGAGAAATTATTTGATGTCAGTGTGTTGAAATTATTCTTGAATATGATGAAATTTGTCTTGAGTTTTAAGTTGCTAAATTGATTTTGTAGGTTGAATATGTATATATTATTTCGTTATAATATTTATATATGTGTAGTGTATAACCATGTTTATCCACATATGTACCGAAACTTTATCAAATATATTTATATGCACGGTATCGTAATTTTTCATTAATTTAATTGTTTTGGTAGACATCACAATTTGGTAGATAATTGAGAGTATCACGTTCTGATCGTATATTAGAGTAAGCCAAAATCTAAGTTAATGTTTCATACATTGTAGCATTAGTTTATTTGATTGGTTAATGTTTGATAAAGTCTAACCTTAGAATTGTTAATTTACAATTTTAATATATTGATAACATAAAGTTTTGTTTATGAGAATAATATTAGCTATTTAACTATTAGCTTTTATAATTATAATAGTTTTAGTATTATTAATATGACAAATTAAGAGTTTTGAGTAAGAGACGATTATTTGGTTAATTGATTAATTTAAATTATTTCGATTCTATTAGAGTTATTAAAGTTGTCAATAGAGTTGTTAGAATTGTCAATAAAATTATCAGAGTTGTTTTGAGTTATTAAGAGTCATACTTTAATGGCTTTGGGTGATTCTGACATGTCTAGAGTTGTCAGCATTATTTTCGAGTTGTTTAAAATTAAACCTAATAAGCCGTAGAATTAAAGGTAAAGGTATTTGACCCTTTAGAGTTGTTTTACTATTACTCAAGTCAGACCAATAACCAATTATTTTCATAAATATTATTTTACATACAAGAGTTGTCGGTAGAGAAATTTTGAGCACCTTAGAGTTATTTTAGAATTGTAGGGATCGTGGTAGAGTGATTTATAATTTATTGAGAATTATGTCAAGTTATAATTATATATTATTATGACATTTTTATGAGTTAAGAGTATAGAATAAGTTATATAATTGCAGGTGATAAATTGTGTCGTGTTGCTTCCGTTGAATTGTTGTTGTTGTTTGGTGGTATTGATGTTGTTAATAAATTGCGAAGTTGTAGATGGTGTAGTAATTGTTATTGTTTGTTGGTATTGATGTTGTTAATAAAATTGCGAAGTTGTAGATTGTGATTAAATTGGTTGTTGTTTGCTCGTATTAATTCTATTGATAAACTATTATTGTTGTTGATACGTTGATGAAGTTGTAGGTCGTATGACCAATGTTGATAAGTTGTTTTGCAGTTGATGAAGATGTAGGCCTATGGTCAATGTTGAATTAGTTGAATTGTTCTAATTTATGGACATGCTTGAGTTATAGGTCGAATGACCAGTGTTGATCTAGTTGTTGTTGTATGTTGTTGTTGTTGCATCGTTGTGTATTTGTTGTTGAAGTTGAGGTCGCATGGCATACATTGCATGATTAAGATGGCCTGGATTGGCACCACGTTGAAAGTTGAAGGCTTATGCCTTGGCCTTGATGGCACCACGTTGAAGGCTTATGCCTTGTTGAATGCCTCGATAACCTGGCATGATTTTAAGTTGGGAGTTCTGCTCCAAATGGTACCACATGCATTTGCATAGTTGAGTCACATATTGAGTCGCGTGTTAAAGTTGTTGGTATTATTCGTTAATTGTTGATTGTCATTGTGCTGTTGTTATAAGATGTTGTTGCTATAAGTTGTTATTGTTGTGAGTGTTGTTGTTATAGGTTGTTGTTGCTATAAGTTTTCGTTGTTATAAGTTGTTGTGGTTATAAGTTGCTGTTGTTATAAGTTGATGTTTTTATTAGGTTGTGTTGATTTAAGTTGTTACGTTGATTAAATAAAATGTCTTCTTGTTATTATTTAGTTGTTTGTTGGTTGTATGTATAATTACTGAAGCATTGATTTACATTATCTGAATTCTAATATATTATTTATCATACGATTTATTAGATTGTTAGATATCTCACCCCTTCTATTGTGATGTTTCCTCTACGTGGGTAACGTGCAGGTAATGAAGAACAAAGGTTTAGTTGTTGTTAGTTCGAGTCGTGTTGAATAGCTATGTTGATATATGAAAAGTAATTGTTGACTTTAAATTGTTTTAAGTTGAAAATATGCTATGACATCCAAGTTGATTAATGTAGTTCCGCTGCTTAATATTAATAAAGTTGATTCATGTTGTTTCGTTTCATCCGAGTTTAGGTGTTATGTATCTGTGTTAGCGTGTTGTTGTTTTAGTTGAATTGTAATACTCCAATTGTTTGTTGAAAAGAATTTTATAACTCTGATTTTCATAATAATTACCGGGGTAGAATTGGGGTGTTACAAGTGTCGTGGCTGAGCTTGATAAAACTCGTGGCTTCCACGTCATGTATAGTTATTTGGATACGATGTTCACATATGAGTTTAGGCGTGCACGAGAGGATGTTGGTGATCCAGAACAAGTTACCATTCAATGGAGGTTTTCCATGAGAGCATACACATTGTATCTTGTTGGCACACAAATTTTTGAGAACACTAGTGTCACTGCTGAAACGGTAAAGCGACAAGCAGAAATGAGTATTTTCATAGGTTATATCATATCATCTCCACACGCATTAGTGCTACTAAATTTTCGTTTGAAAATTTCTCGCATTTATGAGTTTGGTTTAAATGGGTTTGAAGTGGTATAAAAGGTAAATGCAGGGATTAAAAGTTATTAACAGAAAACGATTTCATTCTTTGGAGAGTAGAGAACTCTCGTGTTTGAATTTCATCTACCATATCAAATACTTAATCTTACCACCCATTTGTAATCAATCTTAATCACTCGTCAATATTATCACGTATCTCTCACACATAGATTATCTCTAACACAGAGTGAGACAACTATCGTATTACTCACGTCGGCGATCTCTTAGCGCAACACAAACAACACAAAAGCATTAAGATCAAATACATAAGTGAATAATAAGCCTTCATCTATCTCTAGAATTAAAACCCAATAAATATTCATCATAAATCCGGATTTAAACCGTCCATTTCTGCAACAGCCCAAACCTAAACAACGAAAGCGATCATCAATATTAATTTATAAAATGAGTTTCATACAACACCATGAGAAATAAATATACATATAATAAAGGTAAAATTACATATAAACTCACAACAAATGGAAACTACGAAGGGAAGAGAGAAGAGAAATCAAAATCTCTCGCGGTGTCAATCATGATCCAAGAATCATCCACCCCCAATCGTCGAGCTGCAACCTGCATTAATGCGTTTCTAAGCTATCAAGACCAAGAAGTGAATGAGGTGGTGTTGGGACTCAAAAATACCCAACCCATAACCTAAAAATTTGTTTTTTCACCTACTTAATGATTTTTAAGTCGCAAGGCGCGCTTAGCCCGTTCTGCGCTCTTAGCGCAGAACCTATTGTGTTGAAAAAATCAGCACTTATTTTTGCCATTACATGAGAACCGTAACTCGAATTTATGCACGGTTTGAAGTGTTGAAAAGTTTATCCAATGCTTTATCTAACAATGACTAAATATCAACAAAATTAATGATTTTTATCATCTTTGTTTTGAGCCTTATTCTTTTATGAATTGTTAAAAATTGCACTCTTGAAGGTTTACCTTTGGTCTTTATTACTCAATGCTCCAATTATGAATGAATACCTACAAAAGTGATGAAAAATGTGAAACGATACAATATTTACACAAAAACATGATTATACTCAATATGTACAAATACACACACTAGTTGGGATTTATTCAAAGAATTACAACAAAATGAGTCGATAAGTGTCACTAAAATATACATAAATATAACGAATATTTTGCACTTATCAATCTTTCCCCAATTTAAAACATTGTTTGGCCTCAAACAAAATCAAACAGCCTATAGAAACAAAAGACGATAATCAAAGAATCACGAATCAACAGGTTTGAAAACTGAAAACAAATGTATGATTCAGATAAAAACGCACAAGCAAAGTAAATACTTACCATAATTCTACAACGACAACATGAAAACGAAATTAATCTTAAGTACAAATATCATACAAAATATTCTAAGACAAAAAAATCTCAATCATGAATCACACCTGGCAAAAATTCATCAAGGGATAAAAAACACACAAAGGTGAGGATTCGACACTCATCCACAATCTTTTTAACAATAGAATAAATTATGCATTCATCCAAAAATATACATTGAACATACAAAAAACAAGAATCAAAAGGGATTTTCAAGTTTGTAATGTGTCTTGGTTAACAAACAATGGGTAATTCCTAAATCTAATGGAAACAAAAACTTGCCTAAACCTAAGGGAGTAATCAACTCACAAAAGTTCAAACACAAAATTTCAATCAATTTCTTCTTTCATCCCAAGTCTTACACCAACATATTACTTATTACGACATTATTCCATGCTATTTTTCTTTGTTTATTTTTTCAAAACTTTATCATCTTTTTCACTTATTTTTCACATTTTCTTTCTTTTCTTTTCTTTTCACAACTGCATAGCACCAATAACATAAGTGAGCAAATAGTGATCTCCCCAACTTTAAGTTAACCAACGGCAATGTGTGAATACTCCCTACTTTCTAATGCAATTCAAAAATTCAAACAAAAAATCATGGTTGAGAGTTCAAGAAAATAAGGAATCAACATTCATCCAAAAAGGTGAACTAAACACTCATAGACAAGCATCAACTTCAAAAACAACATGGACATTGACAAAAAAGCTCAAAAGGGGTTAACAAAAGTTCACACACTCACAAGGTGAATTGAGTATTTGGTTAGGTAGTTGTGCTCAAAATCAAACAAAATTCCTTGATCATTTTCATGTTTTCGTACAATCAACACAAACAAAATATTAAACATAATGAAATCTTGTTAAAACAAGAATTGTGGCCTCCATCGTATATGAACAATGGAAAGCTTCCTCGCATTTGGGGGAAAAGGGGAACTAAAGAGATTCAAACAAAAAGCAAGTAATATAAAATAATGAATGGCATGGAATTTGTACGAATGAAAATTTTCCTAAACATCTTATTCTATAGAAAGTGATAAACGAGTACCTGACAGTTAGCAACTTCAAAACAATACCATTACCATACATCCGCAAGTTGAAAAAGTCAACTTGGAAAATCGCCTCAAACTTCCTCAAGCTACTCAAAACAAGCTCTTGTACAAACACAAAAATTAAAAATTAAAACAACTATTATAAACATAATAAAAGATCAGGTTAAATTGAATTAAACAAGTAGAAAAGTGAAGATTTGAATATTTTAAGAACTGGTCCAATTCCAACTTGTTTAACCAATTCACCACACTACTTATATTAATTCAATAAAAAACAATAAAATATGTTTTTTTTATGTCGTTAGCTCGACGCCTGTTATTTATACACATTTCTCCAGAATGCCTCTTTACATAGTTAGTGTTCACCGACGGCGAAACCTAACCAAACACTTAGCAAACATGGAGAAAAACAAACATACACACTATATTCATAAGTATCAAAAAAATGTACAGGTGTGGTAAACCTAAACAAATAAATGCACAAGTATAAATATACAAGTCTAAAACAAAGAAACTATCGCAATGCGATCTAATATTAAACATCAATCCCCGGCAACGACATCATTTTGCTGAAGCGGTAAAGCAGAAAGAAAAAATAAGTATTTTTATAGGTTATATCATATCGTCTCCAGATGGATTAGTGCTACTGAATTTCTGTTTGACAATTTCTCGCATTTATGAGTTTGGTTTAAATGGGTTTGAAGTGGTATAAAAGGTAAATGCGTGAATTAAAAGTTATTAATAGAAAAAAAATTATTCTTCGGAGAGTAGAGAACTCTCGGGTTTGCATTTCATCTATCCTATCAAATACTTAAACATACTACCCGGTTGTACTCAATCTTAATCAGTCGTCAATATTATCACGTATCTCTCACACAGAGGTTATCTCTAACACCGAGTGAGACAACTATTGTATTACTCGCGTCAGTGATACGCAACACAAACAACACAGAAGCATTAATCTCCAATTATGAATGAATACCTACAAAAGTGATAAACAACTATCAAACGATACAATATTTACACAAAAACACGATTATACCCAATATGTACAAATACACACACTAGTTGGGGTTTATTCAAAGGATTACAAGAAAATATGTTGATAACTGTCACTAAAATATACATAAATATAACGACTATTTTGAACTTATCAAACTCTCCCCAACTTAAATACTTACCGCAATCCTACAACGACAACGTGAAAACGAAACTAATCCTAAGTACATTTACCGACTAGTACATGAGGACATACATTTTTGTTCATACATTGTCTATGGTGTGATGATACCATTTGATGAGGTCGCGTTGTTTACAAGTGGGTTGGCCTGCGAGATTCGCAAGATGGATGCTTATATTCCTGAGCGAGTGATGCGTCAGTTCGGGTTCACCCAGACCATTCCCTTAGATCCTACAATATATACTCTTCCGACGGTGAAACAGAGGGGTATGGATGCTCTGTTTGATGATTTTGAGAATCATTTTGTTCCTAATGAGGCTAGGAGTATCGTAGAACCATACGATCGGAGCTACGAGTACGGTTACATAATACGGTTCTTCCAGGTGTCTCGTCCATACATGGTACATGATGCTTCATGGAACCCACCGAGGCCAGTTAATCAGGAGATCCTAGAGGAAAATTGGGCTATGACCGATCATGCCACTGACGTGTTGTCTAGGTGTCATCGTATCATGGAGATTACACGGCATGGTATTGATGGAGGTTTGTTTTCTAATGGATCCGATGTTAGAGGTGTTTTTGATGCCATTTTGGCGGAGGCTCAGGGAACTTTGCAGTACAAGAGGCAGCGGATAAACGTTACGAGGGTGACAAGTCAACTCATCATCTATTATACCCAGTAGTATTTGATAATATTTTTGTATTTTAATTCTAGTTTTTATTATTGTATTTGAATTATATTTTTTAGTTATCCCTTTATCGACTAGGAACACTTTTAGTTATACAAGTTTTTGTATTTAATGCAAAATAACGAGAAAAATATGACATTTCTTTACCTAAATTTTTTCTATTATTGGCAGCATTAAAATTGGAAATATATTGCTAATTTACAACCGTAAATATATTTTTGATCTTCAATCATATAAAAAAAATACGCATCAAAATATAATTTTGATTTCCGATAAAAATTTTAAAAATTGCATAGGATCTTTCTTTTGTGAATGAAAAATCTCTTATGTCATATTTAGTTGATGAAACTCAAAGAGAATGGGAACTCTCTTATGACATCTTTCTAGAAATTAATTTTTGGGAGTTGTAGCTAGCTTACTCCACAAGTTAAAGATACAACTTTAACAACCACCAGCAACATTAGCACTCATCTTTGTCATCTGCTTCCTCTATCTGTTGTCTTATGCAATAAAAATATTAACATTAAATTAACTGTAAAACTAGTTTAATAATTAAATTAAATAAGATTGTGTAAATCATTGAAAATAGCCCTTTAAATATTAAGTAATGTTAACTTGTGCTCCAAACACACTTCTTAAAAAACTCATAAATAAAATACTTTAATGTAAAAAATTTCATTTTGAAAAATTATGCTTTAATTTGATTAAAAATTTATTGGTAATTCTTTTTTATTTTTTTGAACACAATTTTTTATTTATATATAATTTCTTAAAATGTGTCTTAAAAGACAAGTTGGCATTATTTATTTATTTTTTAAAAAATAAAATCAAAATAAATATGAAACTCAAAAGGAATAAGAATTCCAATATGTCATTTTTCTAAAAACTAATTTTCGAAAAATTTTATTTTGTAAAATTATTGATTTATAATTAATAGTCACTAAATCACATTTGTAAACTATACAAATAAAACTTGTAATAGAACACTCATAAGCTTAACTTAACAAGTAATAAATACTTTATCCACTACGTCAAAAACGAGTTTTGGCAGCACTACATAGACAGCGCTTATGCCAAAGCGCTGCTAGAGGTATCCAGGAAAAAAAATTAAATACTTTAGACAGCGCTTCTTATAAGCGCTGCTATAGGCCTTATCAAAGGCAGTGCTTTTGTGCCCTAAGCGCTGCTATAGGGGTTCAGAAAAATTAAAAATTAAAAAGTTAACATAAGCGCTGCTAAAGGGGTTTTCTTGGAAGTGCTGCTAAAGCCTAAAGCGCTGCTAAAGCTTTAACCTTAGACAGCGCTTTCCAGAAGCACTGTTAAAGGTATTACTCTAAAAGCGCTGCTAAAGCTTTAACCTTAGACAGCGCTTTCCAGAAGCACTGTTAAAGGTATTACTCTAAAAGCGCTGCTAAGCATAAAGCACTGCTAAAGGTAATGCCTTTTGCAGCGCTTCTTGAAAGCGTTGTCTTTGTGTAATTAAAATATTTCTTAATCCCTAAATTGAGAATCAGATTTCCATTCTTACGAATTAAACACCCAGAGCCACTGCTCATCTTCTTCTCTAGAATCCCATAAACGTTACTCACAAACTCCTTCTGTCCTCCGTCCGTCCTCCTTCCGTCCTCCTTTCGTTCGTCCGTCATCACTCACAAACTCCAGAATCCCAGAAACGTTACTCACAAACTCTGTCCGTCATCCCTAGAATCGCTCCTCTTCATCTTCTTCTCCAACAACAACAGGTCAGTTATTCTTGTAAAAATTGATATTGATAGTTATTCTTGTAGGGTAGCTTACGTATGAAACCCTCCAACCAGTCACAGTATTTTCTTATTTCTCCCATGTATGCATACTTTATTTCTGAACAATATGATAGAAACTATGGATAACAATGAATCTGATTACTTTCTTGTGCCTGGTATTCCTAACAATGAATCTGATTACTGCATTTGAGGATGAAAGGTTGATTCTTAGATAAAGTTGGGAACCAAACTTTTGTGCTAGTGTTGGATATTGGTGCCTCCTATCTGGACATTACCATTATTATGGCCTCTAACTGAACCTTGATTGGCAACAACTGATCGTTCACTTTGGCTTGAGTAAAGAACTTGTGTTGCAAGTTGTGGTTTTGCAATTTGTTGTCTTCCTTGTTGCAGTAATGATTCACATCTTGATGTAACAGGACCCATGGTTGACAGAATGAACTCATTATTTGATACTGAAATATCTCTGTTTATTGCCAATACTTTATTTTCCCTTTCAATCTCATAATAGTGTTCAAAAATCACCTTGTATGGATTCATGCCTCTCTGCATGCTCCTCTGTTCTAGGATAACAACACCCCTTACATCCGAATGTGACAAAACAGTAGTTTTTGCTACATATCCTTCTCACCTATCAAATTCATATTATTTGTAATATCTTCAAAATTAAATTTCTCAAGCAGATTATTTTTAGTCATTCTTATGCACAACTTAAAATCTTCTTCTGATTGATATCTTTTTTCAAATATATCTAACTCGAGGCTAAAGAAATACCCGTCATCAAATTTGTTATGGTCTACATTATTTTGACTTAGGACAAAGTTTGGCTGCTCTTAACTTTGAATTATTGAATTCATTCGGGATAAGTTATTGTTCAATAGATATTTTTGAATAAAGTTGATGCGTATTAAATTATACTATTCTTCTCAATGACATGGTGCAATTGTTATAAGGAGAATGGTCAAGTATGAAAATGTGGCATTATGTCATAATGTTAAAATTCACTTGTCGCTTAAATTCACTTTTTCACTTTTTCTACATTGCTTGAGTGAAATTTGATGGAAGAGATCCTTATTCATCACTCTTTCTTACTGCAGAAGATTAATTGCATTTGGGTCAATTCGTTCGTATCAAGTTGCATTATTCTTAAATTCTTTAGAAACCTGCATTAAAACATAAGGTACGTATTTGTTATTTTTCCCCTTTGTTTATCTATATTTTTCATTTTTACTTGTATAACTGAAACTGTTCAAAAAAATTCTCCAATAAATCCTATCAAAATACCCATCAGTTACTATTAATTAATTTTATTTACTATGTATGAAGTCAAAGTAAACAAAGTTGCAGAAAAAGACAACTATGAACTCCATGTAGGAATTTATTCTAGAAGCTTTATAAATCCATGATGCACCCCAAAGTAACTCATCCTATTAAAAACAATTGAGATTAATTTAGTATATTATTTGTTTAGTTTCATAAAAAATTCAAAGGTGGTTTATGATTTTACATGGTATCCATAGTAAGAGAAGTATAATGGACAGACAATGGAATTGAGAGAGTCACTATAAGAGCCTATATAACGGTCTGCAAAATTAAATACCTGAAAAAATAACATTAATTCATTAGTTAGAGCATGAAAATTGATAAAATAAAACGTAAGTTGATTGTGTTAGAGAAGTGAAACTGAAATGACATTGATGGCTGCTTGAAGTAATTTGGAGGAATAGGCTGGATCTGTGCCCTTTGTTTATCTATATTTTTCATTCTTGCTTGAATATGATAGACATGGAGAGTCCATAGTTAGATATTATTATACCGTTTTGTGCCCTAATTAGTGTTTTTGTTTAACTTACATAATAGTTAAAACCATGGATAAAAAATGGATGTGTGCCGATCGATTTTCAAAAGAGTACGAGAATGGGGTATTAGAGTTCGTTAAGTTTGCTGTTCAACACGTTGAAGACCCGAATAGAATGAAATGTCCTTGCTTGGGTTGTTGTTATGTGGGTCGGGTTGACGCAGATGGATTGAAATCGCATTTACTGATACGTGGAATTGATCGAAGTTATACGTGTTGGATATTTCATGGTGAGAAAAGCCTCGAGAATGTTGAACCGGGGGTGAAAAGTAATGCGACCTATGTTTCAGACGACAATTCCACGGATACATATGATTGTGATCGAGTCGAAGAGATTGCAGAAGCACTTGAAGAAGATATCTATTTTAAAATGACTATCATTTAAATGTGTTCACACAAATTAAAAAAATATAATAATATTATTATGAGGCATTACACTTTTATAAAATTATTTTATTAATATATTAAAAGTACTATTCAAAATAAAAAGTAAAAGACATAAAAAATACTAATCATTATATATTAAAAAGTTAAAATAACAATCATTTTAAAATAAATTTTACTATTTACGTCTCAAGCGTCTCAAAATCAAAGTTTTTTAAAGTTGTAGTGTTGGAATACTTTATATTTAAATATTATTTAATTTTTATATTTCAATAATTATTATGTGGACAAATATATTTATAAGAATTATATTAATTATTTATCAAATAAAGTGTCTTAAATAATTATGTGATCAAATAATGTTAAAAGGCTATTTGGATTTTATTTAAGAATTATTTAATTAATTAAATAATTGGGTATGGACTTAAACACGAGTGAATGTTAGGATGGCCCATTTGGGAACAATGGGAATCCTAATTGGTCGTCACACTATATAAAGGTTATGGTCCTCAATATACCGTACACAAACAAAATAATCTTTTCTCCTTATCTGAAGAGTGTTTAAGGCATTAGGAGTAACTTTTGCGTTTCAGGATCATAGTTATCATTGCCAAAAAAAAAAATTCTTATGGATCCAAATATTCCTAAAGTCACATATCTCATATAGTAACATATCGTAGATCCTATAGTTATATACATGTTTATAATTATTTATTATATTCCACACTAAAGTATATGGTATAATATATACAACATGTATATGTGATTAATTGTTATTGAATTAATTCCAATATGTAGCACACAAATTAAAAATAATTGGATTTCTTAACCCACTCTAGGTCCTTCTTATCCACCCCTGTGAAATTCCATTTTTGCCCCCGGAAAATCGGAAATACATTTCCGGTTAGGTGAAAACTGGAAATTTACTTATGGTATATTACTGGAAATATATTTTCGGTATCTAGATGCACTTAATCGCGCCAGAACCTTTCCCCTCCCCATAACAACAAAATTTTAAAAAACAAACTCTCTCAACCCTTCTCACCAAAATCAATTTTTCTCTCAAACAATCAACACAAATCATCAAGCATTGCTTAAATACAACAAGTAAAGGAATCAATCAAGAAACAACCAACTCCAAATCAATGAAGTAAGTGATATACATTTTTAGAGTTTATACAAAATCGATTGAAGTTAGTGAAATAGGGCTTTAAATGTGTTGTTTTTTGTAGTTTACATCATTAGGAGTCATTATAATACTATTTGTAAACTGTTTTTGACGATCAATCCGTTTATTTTGAGGCATTTGGGATTTTGGGGTGGGGATGGTCGTTGTTCTATTTCACAAAGGAAACCGGAAGTTTATTTCCGGTTTCATGTGATGAACAAAACCGGAAATAAATTTCCAATATCTGTCAGCATAATTTTTTCATTATTTTCTCTGTGAGTCATATGCTAATGTTTCGTTCTTGCTTCTACAAGAGATATGTTTCAGCGAGAGTCACGTTTGAGGCATGGTCGAGTTACACAACATGCTTCTTTGCGACGAGAGAGGATTCAGGCCACACGGCCTCCGAGGACTCAGGCCGCACAGGCTTTGTCGACATCCAGACAGGCTATATCTAAGGCCCATTCTGCTCCTTCTGATTCTACACCTTCTACTTCTTCCTCCCGTAGGAGACGGTAATCTCCAGTCCGTCCATTCCCGCCTTTGTCATACCGTAGACACACATCGTCACCACCGTGAATTTTTGAGACAGGATCCACATCTGCTACACAAGGGGGTCCATCTGAGGTGAGACTTGATCCTACACCCCAATACATTAGGTACCAGTACCAGGGTCACCCGAGGTTCCGGTGGGACCAGAGGCACCAGTGCCAACAGAGTCACCAGTGGCAGAGGCGGCACCGGCGGCACCAGAGGTCCCCTAGGTCATTAGAGGGGGGTCTTCTAACTTATCAGTGCTCGCGCTTTATTCCACCCATGTGGCCATACATTTATCGGATGGAGACGTACAAAAATTACATTTATGGGTGACATTTATTAATTATGTTATATTATGAATATATTATGAATTCTAACAATGTGTTTTTTCTTGCAGGATCGCGATACACTTAAGGTCATCAACCATGGGAGAAAGATCAGCAAGCTAACTCCCCCTCTCGAGCCATGATTTGATGATCTACTACTGACTACAGGGTTGAGAGACTTGATCCTCTATGGATATAGCATGGTCGACTGGGGGATGACCAACGTTGTAGAGAGATGGCACGAGGAGACGTCTTTGTTTCATCTACCACGCAGAGAGATGACGGTCACACTCGATTATGTCGCTTGTCTGCTTCACCTACCGATCAGAGGGCAGTATCTGGTTCATGAGAAGTTGGAGAAAGACGAGGCAATTGAGATGTTGGTTGAAAGGCTGGGTGTATTGTGGAGGAGGCCCTGGAGGAGGTTGATAGGACACGTGGCAGCCACGTGAGATATACTTGGTTGAAGATTGTTTTTGATCAGGAGATTGTGCATGCTACTGCTGCTGATGGAGATCCTGAGTAGGTTATGTAACACCCCAAATTAATTAAATTATTAAATAATTATAAATTTAATTATTAATTTAATTAAAGGTTTAATTATTGGCATTTTTGAATTAATAGATTTAACTGATTAATTAAATAATGGGAGTGTTGGGGGTGTAAATTGGAATTTGAGGGTGTGTGGAGTAAAAGGCTCTACTTAATTCTAATTTATTTATTTCTGTTATTTGGCAAATAAAAAGGAATAAATAAAGGAATTGAGGAATAAGAGAAGGATTGGAGAAAATTAGGATTCATTCTACGTGCTTTAGGAAAAGAGAAGAGAAAGAGGAGAAAAAGCCAAACGCCGAGAATTCAAAGAATCATCGCGAGGTAAGGGGTGATTGAATCTGATTATTATGCCTTATAGGTTTTGATGATCAGTAGACTAATTCAATCCGTTAAGAATCTTGAATTAGGATGTTTAGGTTGTTCCCTAACGTTATAATCCGACGTAAAACCTTGATTGGAACTGTTATGAACGGTAAATTTATGTAAGGTGATCATAGGTTAATTAGAAAACAAAATTTTGTGGTCAATTGAATGTAAAAATACATGAATTAATTTTGTTTTGTGATCATATGAAGTTTGGTAATGAATAGAACCAATGGGCATTGGAAAACAGTGAGAAAAACTGGTCTTTGGTGAAAATCACGTGTTATGCATCGACCCATAGGGTTATGAATCGATGCAAGCAGTTAAAATTTGGAAAAACAGAAACTGGGATAAGCTATGCATCGACACATATCTCTATGCATCGACTCATAGGATAAAAATTAAGGTTATGCATCGACACATACTGAACTGATTTTTAAAAATGCAGAATTTTAACTGGTATGCATCGATGCATACGACTTATGGATCGACACAAGTAGTCTATGTGTTGACACATGGGATTTTGCATCGATACATGATGTATGGAAACAGAACATGATTTTCTGAAAACAGTTTCGGTCATATCTTTTCGACCGTAACTTCGATTTAGGTGTAGTTGGTATCGTTGGAAAGCTTAGAACGAGTACTATCTATTTAAAACATTTTCAAAACCAGTAATTGAGCTCTTGAGGAATAAATATGATTTCCGTAGTAAGAATACGTTGTAATTTCATAGTTATTCGTTGTGTATACTTGTTGTATGTTAATTCCATGTATTGTGATTAACGTTATGTTCATGATTTTGTTGTTAGCATGTGTTGTTGCTGTTATTGATCATGAATGGAATAATGTTGTATGACCATATTCCGTATTTGAATTGTTGCATGCTTCTAATGTGCATGCATAAGCATTTTGTTGATGGTTCATTCCCGTTGTGTGGAATTGAACTTGTAGGGCCAATAATCGTACCCAATGGATAGTGGTGGTGAGGCTAGATTCTTGACCCAGTGGTGTATGGGCGAATCATTGATTTGACGTTGTTTTCCGAGGTGTAAGCGGAACAGGGTGTGGACTTGGTTCACGTTTGGTACCACATGCATTTGAGTCTGCATTGCATATGTAATTATAACATGTTAGGATGGTTTCCAGTGTTATAATTGCATTAATTGTTGTTGTATGCATAATGATCTGTGTGAATTGTATTTGTGAGTCGTATTTTGATGATGCTAACAAGGGTGGAATAATGAATTGATTGTTTTATTGTTTTAAAGAAACGTATAATGCATTTTAATCTTGATGAAATCTCACCCTTACTTTAATGATTTCAGATTGAAGTGAATAGCTGCTCGGGAATTCGTGAGGACGGCTTATAGAGTTGTGCTACTTAGTTAGTCCGTGTGTCAGTGTCATGCTCTGGTAGTTGTAACACTGGGGAACGATCGTTCGGAATTTTTTATGGATTTTAAACTTGTTTCTTTTGGTTTATGTTTTGGAATAGTTGTGATTTGAATTATTCTGGATTCTTATGTTATTTCCGCTGTATAAAACATAATCCTTGATTTTTCTTTATTTAATAAGTTCTTCAGTAAAAGCATGATCACTGTTTTTTTATTTTAAAATTTTTAAAAAATTGTGACGCCCTTGTTGTTATGTTTAAAACTCTGATTAATTATTTAAATCGCGGGGAAATTAGAAGGGGTGTTACAATAGTGGTATCAGAGCATAGTCGGTCGTGTCTTAGAGTCTCTATTCCTTTTGTATGTGACTAGTGCAAGGTAACACTATCGATACTTGTGTGCTGATGTGATTGTTTTGTAATGTTACAGAACAATGGTCGGAAGAGGTAACGGAAAAGACGATGCTACTATTGGCGAAGCCTTGGGAATGTTGGCTGGTGTGCTTGAAGGGAATCAGTTGGGAGCTGGTATTGATGCTAATAGGCAATTGGGAAACTTTCAGAGAAACAATCCTCCCTTGTTCAAAGGCACTCATGATCCCGAAGGTGCACAGAGATGGTTGAAGAAGATCGAAAGGATCTTCAGAGTAATTGATTATGTTGAGGAGCTGAAGGTGAGGTATGGTACTCACATGTTGTCAGAGGAAGCTGATGACTGGTGGGTTGCTACCAGGACTAAAATGGAACAAGATGGCATTGCATTGACTTGGGCTGTGTTTAGGAGATATTTTCTGAGGAGATACTTTCCTGAAGACATTCGGGGCAAGAAGGAGATTGAGTTTCTGGAGCTCAAGCAAGGCAAAAAGTCTGTGAGCGAATATGCTTCGAAGTTTACTGAGCTGGCGAAGTACTATGCTCATTATACTAACGATGCAGATGGGGAATTTTCCAAATGTATCAAATTTGAGAATGGTCTTCGTGATGAGATCAAGCAGAGTATCAGGTATCAGCGCATCAGGAGGTTTTTTGATTTAGTAGACTGTAGTAGGATTCTAGAAGAGGATCTTGCTAGTACTAAGACGAATGCTCAAGGACATGTTGATCGTAAAGGAAAGAAACAGATGGATCGTGTGGGAAACCTTATGATAAGAATAACCAGAGATCCGGTGGTTGGAAGAAGCCTAGTGGGGAAGATTCTAGTGCTCCTATTAAGTGCTATAGGTGTGGTGAAATGGGGCATCGAGCTAATGAATGCAAGAATGGTGCGAAGAAGTGCAGCAACTGTGGAAGGTTTGGTCATGTAACTGCTGAGTGCAGAGCAAGAAAGGTAACTTGTTACAACTGTGGCAAAGAGGGTCATACTCGTTCGCAGTGTACTAAGTCAAAGAAAGAACAAGCTGGTGGAAAAGTGTTCGCTTTGTCAGGATCAGAGACTAAGCCAGATGATCGGTTGATTAAAGGTACATGTTTTATTAATGGCATACCTTTAATTGCGATTATTGATACTAGAGCGACACATTATTTTATTGCTTTGGATTGTGCTAAGAGATTGAACTTGGATATTTCTAATATGGATGGAAGTATGGTTATTGACACTCCTGCGTCGGGTTCAGTGACTACTTCATATGTTTGTAGGAATTGTCCTATTGTAATTTTTGGTAGAGGTTTCGGTATGGATTTAGTGTGCCTACCGTTAGAACAACTTGATATCATCCTTAGAATGAACTGGTTGGAATTCAACCAGGTTCATATCAACTGTTTTGAGAAGACGGTTATTTTTCCTGAAGAAGCTAGAGTTGAAGATGTGACTATGTCAGTCAAGCAGATGAATTCAGTTATTAAGGATGGTGTTGTAGTGTTTATGTTGTATTCTTCGACGGAGGTGTAAGGAAAAGCTAAGAGTGATGAACTGCCAGTGGTGAATGAATTTCCCGAAGTGTTTCCGGAAGAAGTTAGTGAATTGCCACCTGAGAGAGAAGTGGAGTTTGCTATAGATTTGATTCCTAGAACTAGTCCGGTGTCGATGGCGCCTTATCGCATGTCGGCATCTAAATTGTCTGAGTTGAAGAAGCAGTTGGAGGAATTGCTTGAGAAGAAGTTTAATCGTCCTAGTGTTTCGCCGTGGGGTGCTCCTGTGTTGTTGGTTAAAAAGAAAGAGGGTTCAATGAGACTGTGTGTTGATTGCAGGCATTTGAACAAAGTTACAATCAAGAATTGGTATCCACTGTCGAGGATTGATGACTTGATGGATCAATTAGTTGGAGCTTGTGTATTTAGTAAGATTGATTTAAGATCTGGATATCATCAACTTCGTGTGAAGACGGGAGATATTCATAAAACTGCATTCAGAACGAGGTATGGACATTATGAGTATTTTGTTATGCCGTTTGGAGTTACTAATGCACATGGTGTTTTCATGGAGTGTATGAACATAATATTTCATATGTATCTTGATAAATTCGTGGTAGTACTTATTGATGATATTCTGATCTATTCAAAGAATGATGAAGAGCATGCAGGACATCTTAGAATAGTGTTGGAACTGTTGAAAGAGAAGAATTTGTATGCGAAGTTATCTAAGTGTGAGTTCTGGTTAAGTGAAGTAAGCTTTCTTGGTCATGTGATTTCCAAGAATGGCATTGTTGTTGATCCTACGAAGGTAGAAGCGGTATCTCAGTGGGAAGCGCCGAAGAATGCTTCTGAAATCCGTAGTTTTCTTGGTCTTGCGGGTTACTACAGGGAGTTCATTGAAGGATTTTCAAAGTTAGCTTTGTCGTTGACTAAGTTAACAAGAAAGGGTCAAGTGTTTGTTTGGGATTCTGAATGTGAGAAAGGATTTCAAGAGTTGAAGAAGAGGTTGACTAGTGCTCCGATTCTAATTTTGCCGAATCCGGCAGAATCTTTTGTTGTGTATTGTGATGCATCATTGATGGGATTAGGTGGTGTTTTGATGCAAGATAAGCAGGCTGTGGCTTATGCTTCGAGACAATTTAAAGTTCATGAAAGGAATTATCTGACTCATGATTTGGAATTGGCAGCAGTAGTATTTGTTTTGAAATTATGGAGGCATTACTTGTATGGTTCTCGATTTGAGGTATTCAGTGATCATAAAAGTCTGAAGTATCTCTTTGATCAGAAAGAGTTGAATATGAGGCAGAGGAGATGGTTGGAATTTCTCAAGGATTATGATTTTGGTTTGAATTACCATTCTGGTAAGGCAAACGTTGTTGCAGATGCATTGAGTAGGAAGTCCTTGCATATGTCAATGTTGATGGTTCGTGAATTGGAATTGGTTGAACAGTTCAGAGACTTGAGTTTGGTATGTGAGACTACTTCTAATAGTGTTAAATTGGGTATGTTGAAGTTGACTAGTGGTATTCTTGAGGAAATTTGAACTGGACAGAAATCTGATGTCGGTTTGGGGGATAAGTTGACATTGATTAACCAAGGTCAAAGAGGTGAATTCCGAATTGACGAGAATGGTGTTATGAGATTCGGTGACAGAGTGTGTGTTCCGGATATTGCAGAACTTCGGAAGAATATTTTGGAAGAAGGACATCGTAGTGGATTGAGTATTCATCCCGGTGCTACTAAGATGTATCATGACCTGAAAAAGTTGTTTTGGTGGCCTGGAATGAAAAACGAAATTGTTGAGTTTGTTTATGCTTGTCTGGTTTGTCAGAAGTCAAAGATTAAACATCAGAAACCGTCAAGATTGATGGAACCGTTGTTTGTTCCGAAATGGAAATGGGATGGCATTTCTATGGATTTTGTATCTGGTTTGCCAACGACAGCGAAGAATTGTGATTCTATTTGGGTTATTGTTGATCGGTTGACGAAATCTGCCCACTTTATTCAGATAAGAATGGATTATCCTATGGAAAGGCTGGCAGAATTGTATGTTGAGAAGATCGTAAGTTTGCATGGTATTCCCTCTAGTATTGTGTCGGATAGAGATCCGAGGTTTGCGTCTAAGTTTTGGATGGGGTTGCAAGAAGCGTTAGGTACTAAGTTGAGGTTGAGTTCCGCTTATCATCCGCAGACAGATGGTCAGACAGAGAGAACGATTCAGTCGTTAGAGGATTGTTGAGGGCTTGTGTGTTGGAGAAAGGTGGAGCTTGGGATACTTATTTACCATTGATTGAGTTTACCTACAACAATAGTTTTCATTCGAGTATTCGTATGGCTCCGATTGAGGCGTTGTATGGTAGGAGGTGTCGTACACCGTTGTGTTGGTACGAATCTGGAGAAAGTGTTGTGATTGGACTGGAAATTGTCCAACAAACTTCGGAAAAGATCAAGATGATTCAGGAGAAGATGAGATCTTCTCAGAGTCGTCAGAAAAGTTATCATGATAAGAGGAGGAAGGATCTCGAGTTTAGTGAAGGAGATCATGTGTTTATGCGAGTTACTTCGATGACTGGTATTGGTCGGGCCTTGAAGTCAAAGAAGTTGACTCCGCGCTTTATTGGTCCGTATCATATTACTAAGAAGGTTGGAAGATTTGCTTATCAGATTGCTTTACCACCGTCACTTGCAAATTTGCATGATGTCTTCCATGTATCTCAGTTGAGGAAGTACATTGTTGATCCGTCTCATGAGATTCAGGTAGATGATATACAGGTGCGAGATAATCTGACTGTTGAAGCATTACCTGCGAGAATCGAGGATCGAAAGGTGAAGCAGTTACGTGGTAAAGAGATAGCATTGGTGAAAGTAGCTTGGGGAGGACCAGCAGGTGAAAATGTAACTTGGGAACCGGAGAGTCAGATGAAGGACTCGTATCCCGAACTTTTCGTCTAAGGTATATTTTCGATGACGAAAACTTTTTTAGTAGGGGAGAGTTGTGACACCCCAAATTAATTCAATTATTAAATAATTAGAAATTTAATTATTAATTTAATTAAAGGTTTAATTATTGGCATTTTTGAATTAATAGATTTAATTGATTAAGTAAATAATGGGAGTGTTGGGGTGTAAATTGGAATTGGAGGGTGTGTGGAGTAAAAGCCTCTACTTAATTCTAATTTATTTATTTCTATTATTTGACGTGCTTTAGGAAAAGAGAAGAGAAAGAGGAGAAAAAGACAAACGCCGAGAATTCGAAGAATCATCGCGAGGTAAGGGGTGATTGAATCTGATTATTATGCCTTATAGGTTTTGATGATCAGTAGAATAATCCAATCCATTAGGAATCTCGAATTAGGATGTTTAGGTTGTGCCCTAACGTTATAATCCGACGTAAAACCTTGATTGGAATTGTTATGAACGGTGAATTTATGTAAGGTGATCATAGGTTAATTAGAAAACAAAATTCTGTGGTCAATTGAATGTAAAAATACATGAATAAATTTTGTTTTGTGATAATATGAAGTTTGGTAATGAATGGAATCAATGGGCATTGGAAAACAGTGAGAAAAACTGGTCTTTGGTGAAAATCATGTGTTATGCATCGACCCATAGGGTTATGAATCGATGCAAGAAGTTAAAATTTAGAAAAACAGAAACTGGGATAAGCTATGCATCGACACATAACTCTATGCATCGACTCATAGGATAAAAATTAAGGCTATGCATCGACACATACTGAACTGATTTTTAAAAATGCAGAATTTTAACTGGTATGCATCGATGCATACGACTTATGGATCGACACAAGTAGTCTATGTGTTGACACATGGGATTTTGGATCGATACATGCTGTATAGAAACAGAACATGATTTTCTGAAAACGGTTTCGGTCATATCTTTTCGACCGTAACTCCGATTTAGGCGTAGTTGGTATCGTTAGAAAGCTTAGAACAAGTACTATCTATTTAAAACATTTTCAAAACCAGTAATTGAGATCTTGAGGAATTAATATGGTTTCCGTAGTAAGAATACGTTGTAATTTCGTAGTTATTTGTTGTGTATACTTGCTGTATGTTAATTCCATGTATTGTGATTAACGTTATGTTCATGATTTCGCTGTTAGCATGTGTTGTTGCTGTTATTGATCATGAATGGAATAATGTTGTATGACCATATTCCGTATTTGAATTGTTGCATGCTTCTGATGTGCATGCATAAGCATTTTATTGATGGTTCATTCCCGTTGTGTGGAATTGAACTTGCAGGGCCAATAATCGTACCCAATGGATAGTGGTGGTGAGGCTAGATTCTTGACCCAGTGGTGTATGGGCAAATCATTGATTTGACGTTGTTTTCCGAGGTGTAAGCGGAACAGGGTGTAGACTTGGTTCACGTTTGGTACCACATGCATTTGAGTCTGCATTGCATATGTAATTATAACATGTTAGGATGGTTTCCAGTGTTATAATTGCATTGATTGTTGTTGTATGCATAATGATCTGTGTGAATTATATTTGTGAATCGTATTTTGATGATGCTAACAAGGGTGGAATAATGAATTGATTGTTTTATTGTTTTAAAGAAACGTATAATGCATTTTAATCTTGATGAAATCTCACCCTTACTTTAATGATTTCAGATTGAAGTGAATAGCTGCTTGGGAATTGGTGAGGACAGCTTATAGAGCTGTGCTACTTAGTTAGTCCGCGTGTCAGTGTCATTCTCTGGTAGTTGTAACACTGGGGAACGATCGTTTGGAATTTTTTATGGATTTTAAACTGGTTTCTTTTGATTTATGTTTTGGAATAGTTGTGATTTGAATTATTCCGGATTCTTATGTTATTTCCGCTGTATAAAACATAATCCTTGGTTTTTCTTTATTTAATAAGTTCTTCAGTAAAAGCATGATCACTGTTTTGTTATTTTAAAAACTTTTAAAAATTATGACGCCCTTGTTGTTATGTTTAAAACTCTGATTATTTATTTAAATTGCGGGAAAATTAGAAGGGGTGTTACAGGTTACACTTCGCAGGGGGTATGTCGTGAGAGCATACCTCTTGTATCTTGTTGTGACCCAAATCGTTGTGGATACCAATGCCACCTATACTAACGTCATGTACCTCTGATTCTTTGTTGATTTAGAGCAGGTCAGTGGGTGGAACTGGAGGGTTGCTTGCTTGGTTTACTTGTATACCAAGTTAACGGAGGCGGCTAGGTGGAAAACGAGGCAGATCACCGGCAGCATGACTCTTTTGACGGTATAAAAAAATTTTGTTAGCTTCCTTTTTTAATTATTTTGATTTTGAAACTAACTGATATAATTTTGATATTTCAGGGATGGATCCTACAACAATTCCCACAAATTTCAAGATGGTCATCTGTTGAGGATTATACCGAGCAGATGCCTCGTGCATGTGCATATGAGCCGCACAGAGGCAACCAGGCGACACTTGTGTATCGGGTTTATCTGGACCGGATTGTGCATGAGGACATCCACTCCAATGCCTACACCGACCACCGTGAGATGATAGCTTTTGATGAGGTGTATTTGTTTACAGGCTGGTTGGCCTGCGGTACTCAGAATACTGTTGCTTATATGCTCGAGCGAGTGATGCGTCAGTTCGGGTATAAAATGATTCCTCGACATCCTGCCTTATCTGCTCCTCTGACAGTGAAGAGGATGGAGATGGATGATATTTTTGATGATCTTGAGAGTCATATCGTCCCTGAGGAGACCAAGAGTATCGTGGCTCCAGACGACTGGAGTTATGCGTACGATTACATATTGTGTTCTTCAGGATTTTTCATCCATACCTGATACGGGAGGCTCAAAGGGACCCACTCAAGCCGGCTCATCAAGAGATCTTGGAGGAGGAGCAGGTGTCGAGGGATCATGCCCAGGACGTAATGCCTAGGTGTCGTCGTATCATGGAGCTTGGTAGGGATGACATCGATAGAGGGTTATTTCCTAACAGATTCGATGTTAGAGGCGTTTTGGAGGCCATCATGGCGGAGTCTCAGGGTGCTCTGGTCAACAGGAGGCACCAGAAGAACGCCTTGAGGGTGACAGGTCGAGTCCGTCTTACGCAGTAGTTTATTTTGGTTGTATTTTGACTTTGTTTTTTTATTTCGTATTGTACCGGATCTGTATTTTGAATACTATTATTATGAAATTTATTTTGGATATCATTTTTGGACTTTAATTCGATTTAAAAAATACATGTCTTCAATTTGAATTACAAATGTAAATTCTAAAGTAATTGTTTATAGTTAGTTTTTTATGAAGCCTATCACGCCCAGAACCGAAATCATATTTTCGATTCGGAACCGGAGATATACTTTCGGTTTTACTCAAAAATTTCAGAAAATGGTGCGTACTAAAAATTAATTTTCGATTTTGTGAATAACATTTTAGAATTTTCACAGAGTGCGCTCCACCCTTATGGGATGGATTAAGAAATTCACAAAAATAATAATGAATGAATGAATAAATATAACATATTTACAAAGTTGTGCTTGATGATTATTGATTATTTTACATTGTTATAAAATAAAGTGAAATTTAATACCATGAGAGTAGTGCAGACATATTAATTGGGGATAAAATTGATAAAATGAATTGATGTTAGAATGAAAAAGTAAAACGACATTGAGAAAAAAATTTAAGCTAAAAAGATATACTTATTTTGAGACTATTAAAACGACAATTATTTAAAAACGGAACAAGAAGTATCAATTAAGTTATCTTATCAAGACAGACCACTGGACTGAAACACTAAGTACTTTTGGAGATTGTAGTTAACTTGCTGCACAAGTTAAATATATATTGGAACAACAATCACCGACATTAGCATTCATTTTTGTCCTATGTTTCCCCTCTATTTTTTTATTAAAAAATGAATATGAAAATAATTGTAAACTTAATTATATAAATAAATTCTATAATATAATATATATATCATTGAAATTTCAAAGCCTAAAGAGATCAAATTGTTGAATTTTCCTACTTTATACTTTTCTTCTCTATGAATGAATGAATTGCAACCAATTTCACTCCAACGTACACTACACGCTTCTCATAATTTCTTCCCCCAACTTTGTATCTACATACCCTCCACCACCTATAAAAGGCTATGCACTCATCAACATTCTCAACACAACTCAAAAAACAACCTTACAAAACATGGCATCCTTAAACCAAGTTTCAATCCTATTGTTCCCTCTTCTCCTAATTTCTCTATTCAAATACTCTCATGCTGCTGGAATTGCAGTCTATTGGGGCCAAAATGGAGGTGAAGGTTCCTTGGCAGATGCTTGTAACACAAACAACTACCAATTTGTAAACATAGCTTTTCTATCCACTTTTGGCAATGGCTAAACCCAGTACTAAACCTTGCTGGCCATTGTAATCCAAGTGCCAATGAGTGCACAAAGTTTAGCTCGAAATTCAAACATGCCAAGCAAAAGGAATCAAAGTTCTACTCTCTCGGAGGTGGCGCGGAAGCTACTCTCTTAGCTCTGCTGATGATGCTACACAAGTTGCAAATTATCTATGGAACAATTTCTTGGGTGGCACGTCAACTTCAAGGCCATTAGGTGATGCTGTTTTGGATGGAATTGATTTTGATATTGAAGCCGGTGGTGAACATTTTGATGAACTTGCAAAAGCACTTAATGGTTTTAGTGCACAAAGGAGGGTTTACTTGTCTGCAGCACCACAGTGTCCTTTCCCTGATGCTCATTTGGATTCAGCTATTAGTACTGCTTTATTTGATTATGTTTGGGTTCAGTTTTACAATAATCCTCAGTGTCAATATGCAAACGGGAATACTAACAATCTTCTTAATGCTTGGAATCAATGGACTGGAAGTCAAGCTAAACAAGTGTTCTTAGGTGTTCCAGCTAATGAAGCTGCTGCTCCAAGTGGTGGTTTTATTCCTTCTGATGTTTTGACCTCTCAAGTTCTTCCTGCTATTAAGAGTTCTTCTAAATATGGTGGAGTTATGATTTGGGATAGATTCAATGATGGACAAAGTGGATACAGTACTGCTATTAAGGGCAGTGTTTAATCAATAAGCAGTCTAATTTCTGGTTAAATTTATGTATTTAAAATAAGTAGCATGTTTTAGTGGGTTTTGTTCCTACTCATGAATAAGTGCTACGTGATCACTTGTTATAATACATGTAATAATACCTTTACAAGAATCGATGATTTCCAATAACTATGCAGAAACTTATATGAAGTACTTATTATTTGGCATGTATAATTTCTTTATTATGTATTTTTCTAAGGCTTACATGAGAAGAAGCTAAACAATACTATTGATGATTAAATATTCATAAAGTAAGTAATAATAAATTGAAATTGAAATTGAAATAATAGTAAATTTGTTAATATACTATTTTTGCATTACTTGCCAGACAAAAGAACAGCAGGCTCCACATACGGAATCACCAAAGGGTAGAACCTAGGAAAAACATCACCAGACCTTAAAAGAGAGTCATCTATAACCCAACACACATTGAGCCACCATCGATAGAACTGGATCCTCCAAGCAAGAACAAGAACAGTCCTTCCAAAAAATGGATAAAAACCTCTAAAAACGCTATTGTCTCGTGCAGAGAATATGGTTTTTTAGCCAATTAAAAAAGGAACATGAGTAGATTGTTCAGCATGGCTGAGTTGATGGGATCTGAGTCTTGAATTGTGAGAGAATCATTTTCCTATAGTCCTTCAAGCACTCTCAAATTGTCTTAGAGTTTCTATGCAGAATATCCAGGATAATTCAGTCTTTTATCGAGTCTGTGCAATATCGACGAAAACTCGAACTTAGCGATGAGTGTCTTGAATTTTAGTAAAGAGGATATATGTTTTTTGTTATTGAATTTCTGAATCCAGAATGAAGTATTTATAGGTTATATTTGTATTGTTTCATAAGGTAGCGAGCGCCCTGGTAAAACAATATATTTTATCAAAAGTTACGATGCTTGGCCTACATCAATATATTTCAAGAATTGTATGTTTTCATTCTTCAATATTTTATGAGGGGTTGTCTTTTTGAATTCAAAGAACAACTTCACTAGCATATTTTTCGTATCATTTTGTAACACATCCATGATCATTAATTATTGATAATAATTTAAAGCAATCTCCCATTTGTTCTAATAATGAAGAGATCAATTTCAAAAATAAAAGGAAACAAAATTATATTAATACAGTTAAGTATTTTTCGGTTTGAACTTAACCTTAGTAAAGACAATGCAAAGCCTAATCAGAACATTAAGTTGATATGCTTTTAACTGTTATCTCATGTGATTATAAGGACGTTACCATACACACACTCTTTGATGATTCTTCGCCTACATCTCTCGCCTAGCACAATTTATGGTCATGTGTTTTTTCTGTTTTTTATGAATTTTTCATGAGAGAAACTTCAACTCTCACTTCGAGACGGCACCATCTCGAAATTCATATAAGTGAAGTTCAATTTGTATCTATTTCTTGAGATACATATCTTGGATATAAAACTTCATTAAAAGCTTGAAAAACTCATCTCTCAATATGTAATAGTCAACATTGTCAAAGAATATTGCACAAACATCCAAATCAACGACTTGTTGTTGAATCTTAGATTAAGATTTGTTAACTTTCGATTGGGTTGTTATCGTTGTCGAAATCATTATTCAAGGAGTTTTAATCTCAAACATCTAGAGGTAGTCTTTATTAAATCTAGCTGGCCAACAATTTAGTAGATGGATCATCCAAATTATAGATTGATCATATATATGTGAGTGAAATGATTACACCTATTGATCATATATATGTGAGTGAAATGATTACATCTTTAATTAATTTTCTCATGAAAGAATGTCTAAGTCCTTTGTGACTAGACTTTCCATTATACACATATTTGAATTCTCTAAATTAGCTTGACAATCACATTGTGTTAACACCTTTGAAATTGTCTTTTGCCAAAAGTTACACTGTTTTGACAGACAACAAACAAGAGTTGCATGTTTTCATTCTACAACACTTCATGAAGTGTTGTCTTTTCAAATTCAAAGAACAACTTCACTAGCATATTTTAATTGTCATTTTGAAACACATTCATGATTATTAATTATTGTTAATAATTTACAACAAAGGCAATTATATGTCACAGAGTTCTTAGTAAGATTTTGTGTATATTCGAGTTATCCAATTATGTATAAAGGAGAATCTCCTAGTGTGCAGACACAAGGTTAATAGATGGACAATTTCCCCATTACAATAGATTTGCAGTAAGACTCAATCCTAAGCCCTTACCTTTTTACTTTAATTTTAGATGAATTCACGAAACACATTCAAGAGCTAGTACCTAGACGCATGTTTTTGTAAATGAAATAGTCTATCTGGAAGAGTCAAATAGGGATTTAAACGAGATGTTGGAGACTTGGAGGCGAGAGAAGGGTACCCACAAAGTGTACTCGTGAAGTCGAATGAGGAGGAGCTTGATAGGATCGATAACTTGCAATGTGTTTGAGGTATAAGTATAATTTTACAAAAATGTGTTGTATGTTGTTGTTATTATTGTTTTCATATTTTAATTTTGAATTGTATTTTTGTTGTTTTAATAACGCATAAATTGTATTTATTAGGTTAAAGATAAGCCTCGAGATCTTTAAATGAAGGACAAAATATCGTAACTCTTAAAGTTACGCGGTAGAGACTAAGGCACCATTCCCGATACTTCTACTCTGAATCTAAACTAGATCTTGATCAGTTAGGTTCCCTAAAACCAAACATCATCTATATTATTATTCTTATAGTTACGTAGTAATCTAAGATAGTGGTATATCAACATTTAGTCCCTTAGGATTCGATAATCTTTAAAACTACAAGCGATAGGACTGTATACTTGCATTCTAGATTCTATAAGACGATAAAGTCGCGGTCAAGTTTTTTAAAAACTTGATCGTGCAAAGATGGACATCATACACCTTTGGAACGTTGTTGGCACTTGTCCAGGTGCATACAACACATTGGTATTCTTATACGAGAAACTCAGATGATTCTTCCATCCAGGGTTGTATGCGTTTGAGTAAGGGTTATTTAAGCCAATTTATATGTTTTTTATCTGCATTTTAATTAAATAAATTATTCTTTATTCGTATTATACCAGTATTTTCTATATTTTCAGGTTTCTACCAACTATAAGGCATGTGCAAAGAAAGTCGAGAAAAGCCGGATAAATCACACTCAAAATTCACAAAAAGAGAATATTTATTGAAGTGCGTACGCATAGCATAAAATGGGGGTGTGAAGTAAGCAAAAATGAAAAGAGATTCAAAGAAGCAAGGCCCAGCCCACTCAAAGCAAGCAAACTGAGCCCAACGTATTACAAGGTGTAACGGTCGTTACACGCAAGCCCTAAGGGTTGTGGCGATTGTTACGGCTAGGGTTTGCAAACTTCCTCAGTAAGCAAGCTATGACGACCGTTGCAACGCCAAGCTAGCTTTGTAACGATCGCTGCGGAGGAGATTCCGGAGGCGAAAAACGCTCAACAAGCCCAGCTTCCAACGCGCCTCACTCTCTATAAATAGGATGTCTCACTTCACTCTCCACACGCTTTTTTTCTTCCGATTTCTTTACCGTTACTATGTCAATTTTATTTTCCATACCGCATTTATTTTTCAGTTTCATTTTAGTTACTCTGCTTTCTTTTCTCGTAGCAATCTTCACATCGGAGATTGCTGCGAACTTTTGCCAAGTCTAACCTTACGTTAGAATTGCGCCTTTTTACCTTTTTTCATCGCATTCGGATTTTCGAGCAATTAAAGGAGATCTCACCAACTTGCGGGAGATGCAACACCCCTTCTAAAATACCCTGCAAATTAATTATTAAATCAGAGTTAACATAAACGAAAGGGCATTACAATTTATTAAAATAGACAAAACAATCTCATCAGCATGTCATGCTTTTACTAAAGAACTTTATTCAAATAGTCAAGATCCATAATTATGTTCTACACAGTGGAAAATAACAACAAAACCGGAATAATTTCAAATCATAATTATTCCCAAAATAATTCAAAAAAAAACAAATGAAATACGAAACAAATTCTCAGCTAAACGTTCCCCAGTGTTACAACTTATCAGAGCATGACACTGACACGCGGATAACTAACTAGCACAACTCTATAAGCCATCCTCACCAACTCCTGAGCTGCTAACTTTAATCTAAAATCATCAAAGTAAGGGTGAGATTTCATCATAATTAAAATGCATTATAAGTTCCTCAAAACAATAAAATATCACAAGTATATTAATCCACCCCTTTTAGCATAATCAGATTTCAGTACATAATTGCAAATAACACAGTTCATTACGC
The DNA here is from genome assembly GCA_021764765.1 of Vicia sativa. NCBI lineage: Eukaryota > Viridiplantae > Streptophyta > Magnoliopsida > Fabales > Fabaceae > Vicia > Vicia sativa. The sequence continues at coordinate 84,631,474 of CM038792.1, read as the reverse complement.
ACAACAACAACAACAATGAAATTATAACACTGGAAGTCATCCTAACATGTTACAATTTCACACAAATGCAAATGCAGACTCAATGCATGTGGTACCAAAACGTGAACTAAGTCACCAACATCGACTCGTCCATCATCACCCGGACGCGAATCTAGCCTCACCATCCATAATCACCCGGGAATGGTTATTGGCAATACGAGCCAAATTCCACACAATGGGAATTAACTCCACCAGAATGCATATGCATGCACAACAAAAGCATGCAACATTCAATTAATGGAATATGATCACAACATCATTCCATACATAATCTTCCCCATCAAACAGCACATGATCACAACATAATCGTACATAAACAACAAACACAACATGTAAGTGCACAATCCTCAATCTAATCAGTCAGAACAATTCTACTCTGCTCGTCACATTTCTAAAATTGTATTTGGTTCACAAAATCGGAAAATTGACACTTTTTAAAATAAAATTCATAAAATAGAAATTTCTCAATTTTATAAGATAGTACGTTTAATTTAGAGAATACTGCCCAAAACGGCACTCGAATCGGAGTTACGGTTCATAAAATACGAGTTTTCAAAGTTTGGAATATTTTTGAAAATAGCACAGTGGTAACCGGTTCCTCCCAGGCAGAACCTGGTTCCCACATGTTTGAAATAACACGCCTCTGGAATTTTGTATGGGGAACCCGGTTCCTCCAAGCAGGAAACCGGTTCCCACAGAAAAATGCAATTTCTTTGGAAAATTATAACGTGGAGCCCGGTTTCTCCCCTCGAGTAACCGGTTCCTGAGTTCAAAAATGCCCAGTTTCACTGACCAACACACTGGGAACCCGGTTCCTCCCACAAGGGAACCGGTTCCCACGACTCACAGTGGCAGAAAACACTAGTTTGACAGCAGCAGGTTCCCAAATCAATTTTCCTATCCTTCCCAATTGTATCCATACATTCCAATGCAGTATAATCACTCAACCAACAGTAGCAATATGCAATATAACATTTTCCGATCATTCCTAACGATTCTATATCATGCAAATTAATCAATTCTACACAATTCGACATCAATTGGGATAATTCCTACAAACCCTAGAATTACTAAATTGAGATTCTTAACATGCTATGATCCATCCTATTGAAATCAAAACCGACAAGGCAAATTAATCAATCGAAATCACCCCTTACCTTATGGATTCTTCGAATTCCGGCACCTTTTGCTCTTTTCCTCTTTCTCTTCTCTTCTCCAATGTACGTCTGATAGAAACTCCAATATTCTCTTTTTCCTTCTTTTCCTTTTATTTTGTTCCTTTTATTATTTCAATAATAATAAAAATCATAATTAGAAAAGGTAGAGTACTTCACTCCTCACACTCTCCAATTCAACCTCACACCCCAATTCTTCCATTTATTTAATTAATTAGTTAAATTCAATAATTCAAAAATATTAATAATTAAACTTCTAATTAAATTAAAAAATTTAATTTTAATTATTTAATAATCAAATTATTTGGGGTGCCACAGGAGACACCTAGAACTTGCCACATATTCAGCCTTTTATTTTCAAGTTTATGTAATTAATTTATTTTTAGGTTTATTTAATTTGTTTAATTGTTCATTGATTGGTTTATTCAATCATTTATTTATTTTATTCCCGATTTATTTGAAATACATAGTTTATTCGAATTGTTTGTTTAATATTGTTGGGCTATATTAGAATCTTTAAATATGCTAGGCTAAATTTAGTTATCGGTATGTAGGGTCACATGGCCAACGGGGTTTAGCAACATCATTTGACTTATTCCGTTTTAAAAAGATTAATTTTCTGGTTTCAATTGTTAGTAATCAATGCAACTGTTTTGTTACGAGAGTAAGACACAAATTAGAAGTTAGGATCAATAAAGCTAGAGTTTGAGATGTTAACTGGACATTAATAATTGAGCATCAACTTAAAATACAGTGAAAGCGCTTTTAAGTTGATTAGGTTTTATTTATTTTCAAAAACTATTTTTAAACTCTAATTGAAACAGCGAGAGCACTCACTTAGGTTTGATTATAGGATCTGAATCAATAAACACGAGAGTGTGAGAAGAGGATTTTAAACAAGTATTTCCTACTGAAACACATTTTGATAATACAATTTAATTTGATGAGTCGCTAAATCCCTAAGCCTAACCACTACATACTGATACTTCTACTCTGAATTTAAACTAGATCTTGATCAGTTAGGTTCCCTAAAACCAAACATCATTTATATTGGCCTATATGTGTGTGTGTGTGTGTGTGTGTGTGTGTGTGTGTGTGTGAGTGTGCACGTGTGTGTGTGTGTGTTAGTAATTAGTAGGAAATGAATAGCAGTAATATTAGTAGCAGTGAAATAACAGAAATTATGCATACCTATCAGTTGCAAAAGAATATACAGTAACAGGGTGGTGGTGTAATTGTTCTAGCAGAGAAGTAACTATATCAGTAATATATATTTAGCAGAATAGTAACGATTGACTAGTGGAATTAGCAGAGTATTAAAATAGCACCGAGTGGCCGAAGTAGTAGGTTTAAGCGGTATATTAGTTGTCTGGAATTAATTGAAAATTGTCGGAGTAACTAGTATATGTTAGTAGGTAATTATGGTTGGTTTATTTTGTTGAAATTATGTTGAATGTGTTGTGTTGTTATTTTCCTCGTGATGTATCAGCGATGTGTATGTTGCAGTATGTTGTTGTTGTTTTATGCAAAGTTGCAGGATGCTTCAGTGACGATGTTTACCTCTAATTATTGGTAAAGATATTTGTGAAATAGGCTTATGCCTGGTGACGAGGATTTGTTGTTTATGTTGTGTGATGTGCATTATCTAGTTACATACATTGCATATTTTAGCGACGGCCTAGATTGGCAATTGTGTTGAAGGCTTATGTCTTGTTTGATTCCTCTATTAATTGGCAATTGGCGACAGGGGCTGAAGCCCTGATTGGTACCACATGCATATGCACTGTTGTGTCTCATTTGAATTGGCATCAGTATGATTGTTGTGATGTGAAGTGATTAGTTATGTGGTTATCTGTGAAGTGATAATTGTGTATGATTTAATCCTAGCATATTATTTATCATACACTTGTTTATATTTTAGATATCTCACCCCTTCTATTGTAATGTTGCCTCTATGTGGGTAACGTAAAGGTAACGAAGAGTGAAGATTTAGTTGATGTTAGTTTGAGTCAATGTTTTCGCTCTGATACGTAGCACTCGGGGGGTGAACACTTTGTTTTGTTTTGTTGCTATTAAGTTGAATTAAAGTTGTTTCTTTTGAGAAGTTTACGTTGCTTTAAGTTGTTTTATGTTGAGCAAGATGCTATGATTAATTTGGAGCTTATGTTAAGAATCAGCTGAGTTGTCTTTGAAAAAGAAAGTTGGTTTATGTTTTGATAATAAACAGGTTGTTATTAGTTCATCTGAATGTGTTATGTATCTATGTGTTAAATGTGACTATTTATACTGTTTTTTTAAGATGAGAATATGGCATCCTATTTGTGTGTTGAAATCTTGAAACTCTGATTTTATAATAAATATTGGGTAGAAATTGGGTGTTACATTAGTGGTATCAGAGCAGGTCGGTCCGTCCGGCCAAGTTGTCGAGTCGTTTAACAATTGAGTATTGTTAATTATTTCTAACCATTGATTATGTTGTAGTAATAAGTTAAGATGGCTAGAAGGAATGATGTTGTGATTGCTACTGCTTTGGAAGAAATGGCTCATGCTATGGAGAATCAGCCGAATGCTGATGAGAATGCTGGATCTCGTAGTTTGGTGACTTTCTAGAGGGAGAATCTGCTTACCTTTAAGGGCAAGTATGATCCTGATGGAGCGTTGAGTTGGTTGAAACATATGGAGAGGATCTTTCGTGTGATGCACTGCACTCAAGCGCGGAAGGTTCGATATGGTACTCATATGCTGGCAGTCGAAGCTGACGATTGGTGGCTATAGACACTCGTTCGAGGTTCGAAGCTGCAGGTCAAGAAATCACTTGGGCTGTGTTTTATAGAGAGTTTCTGAGGAAGTACTATCCTGAAGATGTTCGGTAAGAGGGAAATTGAATTTCTTGAGCTGAAGAAGGGAAAGATGTCAGTTACTGACTATGCTACAAAGTTTGTGGAGGTTGCTAAGTTTTATCCGCACTATAGCGAGGCAACTGATGAATTTTCAAAGTGTATCAAGTTTGAGAACGGGTTGCACTCGGAGATTAAGAAGACAATTGGATATCAGAAGATTCATATTTTCTCTAATTTGGTGGATAAGTGCAGAATTTATGAGGAGGATAACAATGCTCACTACAAGATAGTTAATGAGAAGAGGAGCAAGAATCAGAGTCGTGGTAAGCCATATGATGCTCCAGCTGGTAGAGGTAAATAGGAAGTTGCTAAGGGTCAGAGAACTAGTGGGGGCGATGCTCTTTCTAGTGTGACTTGTTTCAAGTGTGGGAAATCTGGTAATAAGAGTAATGTGTGTACTGTTGAGAAAAAGAGGTGTTTCTGTTGTGGTATGACTAGACACACAAGTCCTTATTGTAGGCATAAGGGAGTTATATGTTTTAACTATGGCGAAAAAGGGCATATTAGTAGCCAGTGTCAGAAACCAAAGAAGGCACCAGGCAGTGGAAAAGTGTTCGCGTTGGTTGGAACTCCAATAGGAAATGAGGATAGACTTACTAGAGGTACATGTTTCATTGATAAAACTTCGTTAATTATTATTATTGTGTTGAGTGAGATAAAGAGAATTGCATGTGTGCAGTGGATTTTAATTATGGTAAGTTGTGGTTATATCAAGAAAGTAGTGGTCGAAGTGTTGCCAAGTGAGACTTAAGGATCAAGGAGTTAGATGTGGAATTGGCATTGAGAGGGGTTGTGCCGATTAGATTTTCGAGGACGGAAATATTCTAAGTGGAGGAGAGTTGTAACGCCTGGAAATTTAATTAGTTAGTTAATTAAATTATAGCCGAATTATTTAATTGGATTGTCGAAATTTGGGATTTATCAGTATTAATTATTGACGAATTTATTTTAATTGTAGAACATTATTGGAAATAATATTATAAATAAGATTGGATTAATAGAATTATTTTATGTGGGCCTTCTTAGTGTTAGAGGTAGTAGAAAGGGAGGTGTAGAATTAAGCCCATTAAGACCAGGATATTAATTGGTTATTAGTATTATAAAAAGGAAATAGAAGCATGAGAATTAGCTTTACGTAGAAGCATTCCAAGAACAAGGAATTGGAAGCACAAGGGTTTGGAAGGAGAGGATACGAGAAGTGCAAGCCAGAATCGGAAATTAGGAATTTGATCGGAGTTAGAGCGACCGTTAAATCTAAGATAAGGATGAGGTTCTAACTCTATAACCAGGTTTATGATGAATCGTATGTGGGGATCGAATTGTATAGAATTATCTCTGTTTGTGTAGAATTGCATTGTAGAATAATTATTTGATGTTATTACGATTCTGTGATTTTGGCCGTTATGTAAAAATTGCATTGTTGATGCTTAACCGGAACTGTGACTTGTGTGTTGCTGCGATTAAGTAAAATCACTGGAATATGTATGTGATTTATATAAAAATTAAATTGATTATGCATTAAATATTATGCGATGAAGTAGTTATAAATATGGGAAAAGTGCATAACCGAAACACAGAAAAGAAGAAAAGAAGAAAATTGGAGGGGCGAGGGCCACACCATGAAGGGTGGGCGCCCCAAGATGGATGAAGAAGGTGGGGCGGGCACCCCTTTTCCATAGGAAAGGGGAGGACGCCCTTGGGTCTTTTTGGAGTGGGACGATTGTTCCTGGTTCATATGGGGTCATATTTGTTTAATGTGTTTTCTTGAAACGTGAAGTATATTAAGCACATTATGTAATCTATTTAACTTTAGTATTTTAGTTTAGAATACTAATTATTTGATTTAGTGCCGTTGAAAAATTACTCTTGTACAAGTTAATTCAATAATACATGAAATAGCAGGTAGCAGAAAAACCATCGCACCGATCAGATAATTTGTAGTTGCAGTTTAGAAGAAATAGCAGGAATTAGTAGCATACTAGTAGGAATTGACAGAATTAATATATATATATATATATATATATATATATATATATATATCGATGTGTATGTTGCAGTATGTTGTTGTTGTTTTATGAGAAGTTGCAGGATGTTTCAGTGACGATGTTTACCTCTATTTATTGGTAAAGAAATTTGTGAAATAGGCTTATGCTTGACGACGAGGATTTGTTGTTTATGTTGTGTGATGTGAATTATCGAGTTGCATACATTACATGTTTTAGCAGCAACCTGGATTAGCAAATGTGTTGAAGGCTTGTGCCTTGTTTGATGCCTCTATTAATTGGCAATTGGTGACAGGGGATGAAGCCCTGATTGGTACCACATGCATATGCGTTGTTGTATCTCATTTAAATTGGCATAAGTATTATTGTTGTGATGTGAAGTGATTAGAGATGTTGTTATCTATGAAGTGATAATTGTGTTTGATTTAATCCTAGCATATAATTTATCATACACTTGATTATATTGTTAGATATCTCACCCATTCTGTTGTGATGTTGCCTCCACGTGGATAACGTGCAGGTAACGAATAGTGAAGATTTAGTTGTTGTTATTTCAATTTGGTCTTGTCACTCTGATACGTAGCACTCGGGGGATGAACGCTTTGTTTTGTTTTGTTGCTATTAAGTTGAATTGAAGTTGTTTCTTTTGAGAAGTTTATGTTGCTTTAAGTTATTTTATGTTGAGCAAGATGCTATGATTAATTTGGAGCTTATGTTAAGAATCTGATGTGTTGTTTATAAAAAAGAAAGTTGGTTTATGTTTTGATAATAAACAAGTTGTTATTGGTCCATCCGAATGTGTTACGTATCTATGTGTTAAATGTGACTATTTATGTTGTTGTTTTAAGATGAAAATGTGGCATCCTATTTGTGTGTTGAAATCTTGAAACTCTGATTTTATTATAAATGTCGGGTAGAAATTAGGTGTTACACGACATTGTCGTATCGAGTTTACCTGGACCGGATAGTTCATGAGGACATCCACTTTAGTGTCAACGCCGACCACTGTGAGATGACATCTTTTGATGAGATTTCTCTATTTATAGGTTGGTTGGCCTGCGGTACTCGGAAGACTGCTGCTTATATGCCTGAGCGAGTGATGTGTCAATTCGGGTATACTTTGACCATTCCTCGGCATCCTACTTTATCTGCCCCTCCGAGAGTGAAGAGGAGGGAGATGGATGACATTTTTAATGAATTTGAGAATCATCTCGTACCTGAGGAGGCCAGGAGTATCGTGGCTCCAGACAACTAGAGTTACGCGTACGGTTACATATTATGGTTCTTCAAGATTTCTCATCCATACATGATACGGGAGGCTCTAGGGAACCCACCCAGGCAGGCTCATCAGGAGATCCTGGAGGAGGAGTAGGCGATGAGAGATCATGTGCAGGACGTGTTGCCTAGGTGCCGCCGTATCATGGAGCTTTCTAGGGATGGCATCGACAGAGGGCTGTTTCCTTATGGATTCGATGTCATAGGTGTTTTGGAGGATATCATGGCGGAGGCTCAGGGTGTCCTGGTCTACAGGAGGCGGCGTAGGGATGTCTCGAGGGTGACAGGTCTCCTCTTTCAGATGCAGTAGTTTATTTTGATTGTATTTTGACTTAGTTTTTTTATTTCGTATTGTACTGGATCTGTATTTTGAATACTATTATTATGAAATGCATTTTGGATAATATTTTTGGACTTTTATTCGATTAAAAATTGCAGGTCCTCAATTTGAATTATAAAATTTAATACTTTGTTAATTGCTTATAGTTCTGTTTTTCTGCTACTTGTCATGCCAAGATACTTCCGGTAAGGAACCAGAGATATGCTTCCGGTTTTAATCAAATATTTCAGAAAATGGTGCGAACCGGAAATAAACTTTCGATTTTCTGAAAGGTATTTTTGAATTTTCATGGGGTGCGCCCAGGGGCGGATCCAGACATTACATATTGATGTGACTAAATATATAAAAAAAAACTATAAATGTGAAAGAGAATTCTGATAGATTGTGGCAATATTTCAGAAATCAAATCGAATTGACGAGTTTAACCAGGAACCAGAATGTTCATTGGTCTGATTTGATTGCTAGATTGTTTAAGTTATTAAACCAATGAGAGTTAACCAGCACCAACCAAAAGCGATGACCGATGATGTTAAAAGATTGACACATTAAATTATTATTTTGTTCTCCGACAAAACAATGCAGTTTTGATAATTTAAAAATTTTAAGTAGACTTCACTTTTATATATATATATATATATATATATATATATATATATATATATATATATATATATATATATATATATATATATATATATATATATATATATATAAAATTGGAAGTTAATTAGACCGAAACAAATAGTACTCATCCTGACACCTCACTCAAATATTAATATATTTGTTATCCATTGTGTACTCAATTCCAATATAATGTGTACTAAAAATTCACAAATGTGCATGCTATATCACTCAACATTAAAACTTTAAGAGGGTATCGTATATTCTATTTCTAGGTCCTACAATTTTTTGCATCGTCCCCAACAATTCACATGCTATCACTTTGCCATATATATAAAAAAGAAAAGAAATTGGTGTGGCTTTAGCTACAGTCTGCTTGAATATGCATCCGCCTACGAGTGCGTCCAACTCTTACGAGGTGGGTTAAAAAGTCTATTTTTCATTTGAACGTTTTGTTGTTGAACTTGACCGGATTCCTTTATTGTTCTAGCATCCTCCAAACTATATGAGTCATGAGTGATTCCTAATTTCCTCTTTAATATCTTTGTACATGTACAATCTTAATATATGTTCAACATTTTCTCTTGGTCTTGTTGTAGTTAGTAATATTCGTGCCAAGCAGAAATACTCCAGTTAGACGTAGAAACTCGTTACTGTTTATAACATTCGATTGAAACTAGTATTATTTATTTGACTTACATGCATTTTAATTTCAAATGTTCTTCTTTTATTTTTACAAAGAAAAAAAATATACACTGACAAGTATAAAATAATTTTACACTGTCAATCAATCACAATTATGTTAAATAATAAGTTATACTATTATTTTTAAATAAATTATATGATATGATTAAATGATAAAAGTTTATTGGATAATAATATAAAATTATTGTCAGTACACTGTCTTTTAATTTTTTTATAAAATAAATACTTTATTTCTTAATAAAATTAATTTATTGTTACAAAATATAATACTTATTTATTTATTTTATAATTTTTAATTTATTGTAATGAAATTCTAATTTTAATTCGTTTTTTCTTTTTCCTTTTATAATTTTTAAAGAAACGTTTATTTCATTTTGTGAATATTTTTTCTCATCTTTTACTTTCAATATTTTTTATCTCTCCAAGTAGTATTTATAGAAGTGCCTATAGAAGGGCCTCTGGGAGGAACTGGAGAAGGTGGGTTTGGTGGAGTTTTATATTGACGACATTTTTTTATTATGCAAAAGTTCTTAGTAAACGCTGGCAACCATACTATTCATAGTTTTTTATCATGGGGCACGTCTATAAATATTTTTTTGTTGAATACGATAATAATCAACTTTAATTATGGACCACTCTATTCAATGAACAATGTGAATTTTTTAGGTCCATTGTTGACATGATTGATATCAACAACAGCAAATAATTTAAATTATCCATACCTTGCTTGATTTTTAATTTGAAATAGATGGTTAAAATTTGTTATTAAAGTAAATAAGCGAACAATATAGTAAAAAATACTAATAAGTTCAAACTTCAAATGTTAACTCATTTTTACTCTTTTACATGCTAAGTAATTTTTTTTATACAATCACAAAGCAACTGATACAAAATAAATTTTATGCCAAAAAGATACTATTAGTAAAACTGCGTTGAAAGAGACAAATTCAACTCCAATAAATTCAACAGACAGAAAAATTCACGTTTGGACAATGACAGAATAGGATCCACAAATTAAAAGTCAGAAAAGTTTGTTGTTGGCATCAACTATTAATTAATCAAAGCCTTTTGACCATTTCAGAGTCTTCATATTAACGAAAAAAAAAAAAATATATATATATATATATATATATATATATATATATATATATATATATATATATATATATATATATATATATATATATATATATATATATATATATATATATATATATATATATATATATATATCAAATCTATGGATGACAACGGGTACCCATAAGTACGGGAAGTAGTCTTCCGCTATCCGTCCCATTTAATAAATATGATATCCGTACCCTCCCCATATCCGTGCAGGTACCCGTTAGATGGGTATCCGTGAAATTTGAGATATCTGCGGGTATTAACGGGTATCCATGAATACTATTATTTAAATATATTTTAAAAATATGTACATTTAAATAATTATTTTTTAATTTCTTTTAAAGTAAAAAAAAAAAATTTCAAAGTTAACAAATTATAAACATTAATAAAAATAAATCACTTTCATTTTATTTCTTCTTTTATCCAAATAATAATAATAATAGTAATAATAATATCGTATTTAAGAAAATAACAATAATAATTTTGATGAAACAAATTAACGTTTAAGTATTTTTTTCTAATTATTAACGGATATGGATATCCACGGGTACGGGTACTATCAAATTCATATCCGTACCCGTAAAAAATCGAGTAATTAAATATCCGTTTATTTTATTTGTGGATACCCATTAAACCATCATATCCATATCCGTGACGGATTTTATCCGCGGGTACGGGTATTTTTGCCATCCCTAATCAAATCATCCATATTCATATTTAATAAAATAACTTATTCATATTTTGAGAAAAAATACATCTTATTTATTACCTTCTTATAATTTTTTGACCGATTATTTTCTTATAATTGTATTTTTAAATCCAACTAATAATATAATAAATTTAATATTTAAATTTATCTTTATAATAATTAATAACTTATATTATATATAACTTAAATATATCTATATATATATATATATATATATATATATATATATATATATATATATATATATATATATATATATATATCATCTAGAAACAATTTCGAGAGCAGTTGGAGGATTTTTTCTGACACAGGAAGGAGGAGATGTGTTTGATTGAACCATAGGTGCAGACAACGTTTTCTCAGTCAAAAGTTGTTATGATGTTTTTGTGAACAAAAACGCAATAGAGTGGGTATCTCAAGACTCGAAGAAAGAGCTAAAGTATATGTGGAGGTCAAAAGTTCAATCGAATATCAAAATGTTTGACCGAAGGTTTGTGTTAAACAGGCTTCCTTCAAGAGATAATTCGATGCATAGGAGAGTGATTTCGGCAGGTAACAATCAGTTTTGCGTGCTCAGTGCCGGTATCTCGGAAACAAAAGACCATTTATTCAAGTGCTGTCAATTTAGTAGAAGAGTTTGGCAGGAAATTCTAAGATGGTTGGGGAGTAACTCGACGTTGTTTGAGTAAGACTTGGTGGATTTTTCGATCTGTTTTCAACAGTTCCTTAACAAGGGAGAAAGGAGAGTGGTTTACACCATATGGATGGCAATTGTAACACCCCAATTCTATCCCGCGTAATTAATAATAAAATCAGAGTTTTAAAATTTCATTTAACAAAATTTAGGCATCACATATTCGCATTTCCATCAATTCGCATTATAATGCACATCCAAAGTCGGATATACCGATTCATACATAATTCATCATGTCCACATAGGAATATTCACAACACAGCGGATATGTTCACAAAATATACATAACATCATGTTGTCATCAATATATAAGGTTATAACATCATATGATAGTATACATAAACTATCCTATCAAAATAATGATGTTTCCCAAATCCCGAATGTTACTACGACCAGAGCAGAACGGCACAAAATAAGGTAACTCGAGCTAATCCTCCTCATCCTCGGGGATCACCTGCATGTTATCAATATATAGGCAACGGCGAAACAAGTAAAGGGTGAGATACTCAAAAACATATAATTAGAAGCATGATAGGATATATAAATGGTTTGGAATTATAAATGATATAAATTAAATAGAGTATATCAACATGTATCAAAAGCTTACATACTTTAAATTAGCATTTAGTGTATAAATTCACACTTTAACTTCATCACATAATCATTATACTCGCGTCAACACAAAACATCATATATCATCGCAATTCAACATTATTCATCAATTAAAACCCAATCGTCAAACAACTCACATATAAACATAATCGACTCCATGAGACACGACTATGTTATGCATGTGGTACCCGTCGCTTTGTCCATAAATAGGAACACTTGGCATAAAGCCCATTGTCGCTTGGCATAAAAGCCTCGTCGCTTGGCATAAAAGCCCTCGTCGACTATGCAATGTATGTGACTCGACAATAAAACAACACAACAAAAACATCATCATCGCTCATCAAAATTGGCATAAAGCCCATATCGCCATAATTTATCCATATTAAGATAAATATATCATCGCATCATATTTGCATTATACAAAACATCACCTATAATTCATCATTGCCAAAAGTCATGCATTCACAAATCGGAAGCATTTATTAACGACATCAATATAATCATATAGTATCGTCATCAAATAAATCACCCAATTCTAAACATGGAAAAGTAATCGAACATCAATAATCGTCGCAAAAGCCATTCCTAATAACCGGCATTAATCATGATCGTCAACATCGAAATCGGATTGTCCATACGTGTCTTAAATTGACTAAAACGCAATCCGATTCAATTTACCGTAATTAAGACTATTTCGGATCGTTTCGTTTATTTGTCTAATGTTATATGTCATTTTACCGCATTTTACGCTTTGGTTATGTGTTTGAGTATTTTCAGGGTCCGAATAATAAAATGAGACAAATCGGGGCAAAAGAAGTGCAAAAAATCAGAATATGGGAGGCTACAGATACATCAACATGGCCCGTGTCAAAAAGCCACTAGAAAACGCAAAAACACCAAAGTCAGTGAATCAACACGGGCACCCGTGTTGATTGACCTGGCAGCAATTATCCCTTATTCAAGGGGTCAACACGGGCACCCGTGTTAATCAACACGGCCCGTGTTGATGGACGCGTGTGAAAACTTCATTTTTACCATTCCCATTAATTCTAATCATCATCAACCTCATAATCCCTACACCTAATTCAACTTTTCTAAACATTTTCAATAATCAACCAACCAAACCCTATAAACCATCTATCAATTTTTTCCCAATCCAAACTACAACCACCAAACCCTAACTATATGAGATAGAAATCAAACCCCTTACCTAACAAGCTTTGAGTGTTCTTGATGATTCTTCAAACCAAGCCTTGCTCTTCTTCTTGCTCTCTTCTTCTTCCTCTACCAAAGCCTTAACTTTCTCCAAGTTTCTATACTTATATGTTTTTGGTGTTGTGTTTGGAAAATGAAGGAAAAATGGTTTTATATGAATGTTGTCATACTAACCAAGGGTGGGAAGCCCAATTCTCCCTAATTGCTCCCACACCCCTACTATTCTTAAAACATTAATATCATCTAATTAATCATTAACTCAATTTATTAATATAATTCCGGGGAATTAAATATCGGTCCGAATAATATTTTACCGAACCGATCAGAACGTCGTCAAATATATTAATAGATATACCGATTAATATAATTATTTTCGTCGCCAAAACAATCGTCAAACGGTAATTCAAAAATATTAATATAATATAATATTTAAATAAAACGGGCGTTACAGCAACCATTTGGTCCATTTGATTGCTTAGAAATGCAGTGATTTTCAAAGGAAAACAAAAGAACCTCGACAAGTGTATCTCGGATATCAAGTTTTTATCGTGGAAATGGATTAATTTGGGTAAATCATCACCTTCTTATAGTTATTATAATTGGCATGTAATGCCTCTGCTTTCTCTATCTTAACTTGTACCCTGTTAGAACTTTGTTTGTGTGCGAGTACCCCTTGTACTAATTAATTGATTCATTTGCCTATTAAAAAAAGTACATTGTATTTTTAATGAATCTATAAAACAAAATTTACTTATAAATCGTTACAGAAGGAATATCTCTTTAATAAATAATTTATAAATATTTTTATAAGTGTTTATCAAACCTTAAAATTTATCATAATTTCGATAAATCATCGTAATTTAATATTTCTAAAATTTTATTTCTTTAAATATGATAAACTAGTAGATATAGTGACATCGATTAGATAAAATTATGTTCGAGTTTACAACATTTCAAATATTTATTTTTAAGAGATGAAATTTTGATTGCATTATAAGAAAGAAACATATCTAAATTATCTATATAAAAGAAATTATCCTCCATTAAATATATAAAGTTATATGCATTTAGTCTAAAATGAGATGTGAAATGGTAAGTTGACTTTTATATGTCTAAATAAAAAGCATCCTTTGCAAATGGGAACCGACCAAACTTCATTCCAATCTACACAATAGTTCCAAATTTCCATTCATCTCATCCTATAAATATCCAAAGTACAAGAAACAATTCTTCACAAAACACCAAACACAAAACTCAAGTTTCACTTTCACAAACATGGCAAAAACCTCTCACACTCTCTTGCCTCTTATCTTTCTCTCATTCCTCACTCTTGTTGCATCTTCCCATGCCGGTGGCATAGCAATCTATTGGGGCCAAAACGGCAACGAAGGAACCTTATCCGAAACATGCGCCACCGGAAAATACACCCACGTTATCATAGCGTTCCTCAACGTATTCGGAAACGGTCAAACACCTGAAATTAATCTCGCAGGTCACTGCAATCCATCAACAAACTCATGCACAAAATTCAGCTCGGAGATCAAAGATTGCCAAAGTAAAGGAATCAAAGTCTTACTTTCTATAGGTGGCGGAATCGGAAGCTACACTTTATCTTCAATCGAAGATGCAAGAAACGTTTCCACCTTTTTATGGAACACTTTCTTGGGTGGCAAGTCATCTTCAAGACCATTAGGTGATGCTGTTTTAGATGGAATAGATTTCGATATCGAACTCGGTTCGACCCAAAACTATCAACATCTTGCACGTTTTCTTAAAGGGTATTGTAGATTTGGAAAAAAGGTCTATCTTGGTGCAGCTCCTCAATGTCCAATTCCTGATAAATTTCTAGGTACTGCCCTTCAAACGGGTCTTTTCGACTTTGTTTGGGTTCAGTTCTATAACAACCCTCCTTGTCAATATAATGGAAACATAACCAATCTTGTGAGTTCTTGGAATCAATGGACAAAGATTGTGCCATCTGGGAAGATATTCTTGGGGTTACCGGCGGCTACGGCAGCGGCTGGGAGTGGTTTTATTCCGGCAGATGTGGTGAGTTCTGAGATTTTGCCTGTGATTAAGAAGTCAAGAAAGTATGGAGGAGTGATGCTTTGGTCTAGATTCTATGATTTGCAGACGGGGTATAGCAATTCTATTATTGGAAGCGTGTGATAAGTTGTTGTAATTGGTCAATGATTTGGTGGCACATGCAAGTTGTTGTTTTTAATTGATAGTGGTAATCAATGATTTTGTGGTTTGAAAAGTAAGTATAGTGTGTTTGTTGTTAACTTTTTATCTCCAATTTGGAGCAAATGGAATGTCCACTCTTGACTTATTCATTCTTTTCTGTTTACTTTCCTTTTGGGTTTAACTTAAATAATATATTCAGGCTAATTTAATTATGTATTTGGTAGAGAATTGTGAAATGTTTTTGTCTTCTTTATATCCAATATTCATTGGGTGAACATTGTTTGGAAAAAAAAATGGAGTGGGAATGATGACATAAAAGTGTCAAATGTCAATAACATAGATTGATCTTTTTTAAAGATTTTAGTTGAATTTTTACTTGACTTGATAAAATCAATCCATTTGAAAATTGTTGAATGCATATGATTATACACAAATACACAGATTCATAACTCTAACTAATTACTCTTAAAGACAAGAATATATGGAACGGTTTAAATAAACAGTCACACTTATTATAGCCTTAATTATGTTGTTTAAATATACTTGCCAGTTACATAATATATAATTAATAATTTTTAGATAACCGTCCACTCATTCCATAATCAACTTACATATACAATAATGAAACCACTTAAATCATATATATATCACTAATTCCTTTATATTGAGAGATTTTCTTTTCTTTAATTCTCTAGCAAAGCTCTTAAACTTCTCATGGTGATCATGTGAGAGAGTACAAAATAAATATTGAATGTTACATATCCAACAAAAACCTTACTTTAATATATAATCCAGAAGGAAAAAAAAAGGTATTTTATGGAGAAAAAAACAAATATATCAGCATATCACAAAGTTTATTATCACAAAGTTTATTATCACAATAATTTAAATTAGAATAAAAAATACCGACATATATTTTGACGTTGTGTGTAATATAAAATCTGATGAACGGATACAAATAAATATTTCTTAAAAACAAATATATTGGTTGAGATATGGTGTCCTTAATACTTTTTTCTCTATTTCTCTCAAATCAATTTTCTTCTAACTTAAATAATTTATTTTATTTATTTATTTATAATCTTTATACATTAGAGTTATAAAAACTATTAACTTTCAAAGGTAATAAATTTCCTCCCGTTTTTATAGTGCTTTAAATTAGGAGTGGCAAAACGGATCGTTCGCTCTGTTCTGCCTTAAACCCGCTAAAAAATTAACGGAACAGGCAAATCCGCCAAGTGGATATGAGCATAAAAATTTAAGGGTGATTCTTTGCCTGCATACTTTTTTATTTATTTTTTCTTAATTTTTTAATATATTAAAAGGCTTTATTTTTTACATTTCAATTAAATTTCTCACTTATTTTTTAGAATAATTTTGTATAAAGAATTTTAAAAAAAATCTACTTAAAAAAATATTGCATATATTCACAAGTAAATGTATAAACACACCAAGAAATTGTACGCACTAAAATAACTAAAAAAGTAGTGGGTTTAAGGTGGGACAAGCTGAACAAATAGGCGCGGCGGGATTTGGCTGACGATGAATTTTAACAGACGGCGATATTTAGCGGAACGAACTTTGGTGGACAGCGGGTTCGAAATCCCAACTCAATCCGCGTTTTTGACGGATGAAGAGACTGGCCCTGCCGCCCACAATCCATTTTGTCACTCCTACTTCAAATGTCTTGTCTCACTAGCTTGTAATATTTCGGATAACCCTAACTCATAGGTTTAGTCTTCATTCTTCAACCTACATTATAAAATTAAAAATAAAACAAATATTGCAAAATGATTAATGATGAAAAATATTTAAACAAATGCTAAATTAATTGTTGGCTATAATAAAAAAAAAAAACAAAGTCATTTGTATTGCTTTTCTACTCTGAGTATAACTTAATTGATAAAATAAATCTAAAGATATCATAGGTGTTCTCAATTGTAAAGTCCAAATGATTCTGGAGTCTCTAAAATGATAGAGAAGTTCTAGAAAAATAAGGCAGGTGAATCATTTGGACTACATCAAACTGATAATTGTCTTGTGTGTTCCAAGGTCTTAGTGGAATATTGACAATGCTAGGGGGTTTCTTTATATTATCTTAAACCTTTGACACTAAAGCCCAAATGGCATGCTTACCATGTTAGAATTGAGCCATATAAATTATATGGATCCAAGATCGCGAAACCAACTCGTAGAATTGAAGATACTCTCTGATGTGGCAGAATAAAAAGAGGGTATGCAAAATTAACACACTATCAAACAAGTAAGTCAATGAATCCAAGTAAAGGAATAGGTTATGATAAAAAAATTGTACTTGCAGATCTGTCGTGGATACATTATATATGGAAGACGGTTATAACCACCTCAATTTTTTTGAGCATGGAACACGAGGATCTATTAGATCATATCTAGTGTGGATAACCGTTTGCAGATTGGGTTGAGTATGGATCGAATAATTATTTGTGCATTGAACCTTCAATCATTTTACAGATACGTATTTGGACGGATAATTGGGCCTATTCATCATTGGGATTATGTCTGGTCCATAATAGTTGCCTCTAAGGCTTCCCATTAAGCACCAATCGGAAGTTTTTCAAAACATTCGGCAGTTGTCGCCCTGGATCGAGGCCTTCATGTTGCTTTCATACTTATAAAAGTGAAAAAGACTTGGGGAGCCGCAATGAGTGACCTTAGAATTTGAGTGTATTAAATTTTGTCTTGTCATTGAAACATCTTCGCAAGGTTGTTCTTACATCTGTAAATATGTCCTAGAATAGGGTGAGTTGTTCCTCAATATGATGCTCAAGGGTAAAAGGGTAACTATACACAAGTATTATCACTAAAAGGTTTTGTCATATCATATGACATTTTTGTGACTTGGGTAACAGTGATGTGTTGCTAGATATCACTCATTGTTTATTATATTAAATACATGATTTAATATAATTGTCAACGTCACAAGAACCTACAGGATCACACACATAAGGACATGTTGATGAAAGATAGAGTAAATAAGGAACGTGGTAAGGTACGGTGCATTTAAGTGAATTGTAAAACACTATAACGTATGTTACACTTAAGAAGAATACGGAATATGGTAAGGTACCACGAGCTTAAGGGATACACGGTACACCATAAGGTATGGTGCACGTGCACTTAAGTGGACTTTTAGCTTGCAGCCTACACAAGTGGTTCTATAAATAGAACCCTTGTGCGAAAGCATTAACACTTGATTAAAATTCGCTCTGTGAAATCATAGTCATATTTTATTCTCTCTCTCTCTCTCTCTCTCTCTCTCTCTCTCTCTCTCTCTCACTCACTCAATGTCTTAATTCATAGTAGTTAGCACTGAGAATGAAGACACTTTGTTTGTGTGGACTGCTTAGAGGTATTGTTCTTCATCCAACGCTCGTGATCACTCCTTCTATTTTGCATCAAAAGTTTTAATCTCCACAAGAGGTAATCTTTTCTATCACTGACCATGCTCATTTGTAAGGATCATTAAAGTGAAATATTTGTTTTATGTTGTGTCTTATGTCATAATTTCCCTTCAGATCTATTTAGTGAATCATTTAATTTCCTTTCTACCTCCTAGGATGATTAGTCTTATAACAAGACTTAGGCTCTAATGTCACAAGTTGACTAACTAACTCCAAACACGAGAGGGATGAATTATGATATTCGAAATTCGAAAACAATATATAAAAACTTTGATTTTAAAGACGTTTATGTTAGTATAAACAAAAAAATTAATGAATAGCAACTGAAAAATGGGAAGAAGATAAAAACATCTAGGTAAGGAAATAAAAAACTAAAAGAAAATGAGATAAGGGATATAAAAATTGCACTGGAGATTTATTGTAGTTCGTCTTAAACCACTTCTACTACTCTAGTCCCCCGGAATTTCCCCTCTATATTTTCACTAAAAATCAACTTTGAGCTTTTAAGGGATCATCTAAAACAACCTTCAACTACAATTTGAGATTTTGCATAGGATCATCCAACAAACCTTCTAATAAAAATTAGAGCTTTTACACAAGCTTAGCACAAGAACTTTCATCCAAACTTTTTTTCAAGTTTAGCTTGCATTCTTCAAATCTTTTCAAAGATATTACACAATAGAATCACACTCTTGAATAAAAAAATTATCACTACACCAGTACAACACAACTCTTAAAAGAAACCTTTCACTTGTTTAGCACTAACTCTAGTAAAATAAAAAGGTTTTAGAATGAAAGATATTAGAAAGAATAGTAAAAAAGGTTTATATTCATCTGAAATTGGTGTATTATAAAACAAGGAGAAGTCTCTTTTATATAGGAGAAAATCTACCTCAAAGAGGATAAACAAATTATTTAATTGATTAAGAGGCGTTACAAATAGGTTTAATCGATTAGAGGAAACCATTACTCAATTAATCAGTGTAAGTTTCCTTTCTAATTGATTAATCAAGCATATAACCAATTAAGTGCATGCTAAACATGGTTTTAAGATATTTTATCAAAAGGGAAAAGAGGTTTGAAAATAATTTTGTGTATGTGTGTGCATTTCCTTAGTACCCTAAGACTTACTCTTTATCTTTTACAATAAACTTATCAAGACTAGGAAAAAACCTAAGTGTTAAACCAAACGAGCTTTCACAATTTCACAACTTTAAGTCTTCGAGCTTAGAGATCATATATTGAAGTCTTTAAGTCCCTTGTTGATTAAAGAATGTTTAATACTTTCAATTGGAACTTAATATCTTTGAATGATGAGGGTTGTAGTATCTTGATTGGATTCCATCATCTTAAACCATTAGATAATTGTAATCAACTCCCCTTTTGACAGTTGCTAACAATAACTTCTTGACTCATTAACATCAAATTATGTTTGACTTATAGAGTTGTGATCTTTTAAACAGCTTAATAGTTATCATTATCGAAACCAAATAACGGTTATACAAGCATAACACATACATCCACACTTGACCCAACCCTTTCCATTCTTCAAACTCGTCACCACTAGAGGATCGTCACTCTTATAACTACCTTCAATTGTGGCTAATGAAATCTGAACAGAATCTTGAATATCCTTTTTGCTTTGGAAAATACTCCTTGAAGTGTCTGGTTTTCAGACAAATAATGTATTTTAACCTTGACTTATTAAACCTCCTAGATTTTTACATCCATATATGCTCACTTCCCCCTCTTTAGACACTCAAGCCTTAACCATTATTGTCAATCTTCAAATCTTTTACCTTTGAAATTTTATTGGATCTCATCGTTGTATAGACTTCATCTAAAGTAATAATATCTCCCTTACCATAAAGAAGAACGTCCTTGAAGTGATCAAATGATATGGGTAATGAGCTTATTAAGATTACATCTTTATCCTCATCATTAATTTTCACCTCAATATTCTCCAAATCATCAATTTTTGTGTGTAATTTTATTAACTTCTCCAGTATGGATTTATTCTTTAGCATTTAGAATTCGTAAAGTTGTTGTTTTAAATAAAATTTGTGAGTCAAAGAGTTAATCATGTACATTAATTCATGTTTTTCCCACATCGAAGCTACAATTTTATCCCTATAAATTTCTCTTAAAACTTTATCCGCCAGGCATAGTATAATGACACTTGTGGTCTTATTCACCATCTCAGTCTTCTTTACTTGTTTTGGGGGTGCATACATTGATGTCTCGCCCTTCAATGCTTTTACACACTTTTTTTGAGTTATGTAGATTCTCTATTTTTAGGATTGGCATTAATTTTTGTAAAACAAATAAGAGTAAAATTATGTTAGATAGGATGTGTTATCTTGCTAAGAAGTACAAGTGAAACAAGAAGTCCTATTTTATGGTTGAGACACGTTGAGTTGAAGTGTTTCAACATCTGAAGCAACATGTCGAATAAGATGTCCAATACAAGATCATTCAACATCGCGCCTGAGCTGAACTGAGTGTTATATTCTGTTAAGTCACAATGACAGAATATATGTTAAGTATAGTATATTATCCTATGCGATTTTGTTTTATAGGTCAAGAATAATCAAGAAGAATATTGAAGAATATGCACTTGATAATTATGGATATAAATTAGGAAGATTTAATTGAAGACCTATTATTATGCAGAATCTTCTGCAGAATTGTAATAGTTGATGAGTTGTGATTGAAGGTCCAAATCCAGTTGGGATATAAGTCATAAATAGAAGTCTTTGTAACCTAAGAAACGTATCGGTCAAAATTAGAGAAGATATAATCATTAGGGCTAAGTTTGTACCACTCTCTAGGAGAGTTGGTTATGTAATCCACTCGACATGTGAGTAGGATTTATTATAGAGTTGTAAGTCTTTATTCTTGTTCTCCTCAAAGTTATGAATCAAGAGTGAGTATTGCTCTTGGAGGAAGCTTGTAAGCAACTCCAAGTTGTATTCTTAGTCAAGAGTCTTGGCTAGGTATTGTCATGGAAGTGTATCTTCTTATGTTTGTATCCAACTAATGTTTGTGATTGAGGAGGGCATCATATCTAGGTGAGTCCTAGATAGAAAGTTATCACGGGTAGTGATTAAGTGAGAAGTCTAAACATAGGACTAGTTTAGCTCCGAATTGATATTATTATAGTGGACTTTATCACTAGCTTGGTATGCCCCTGGATATAGGAGAATTTCTCTGAACTGGGTTAACAATTTTTGGTGTGTTATTTACTTTTCAGTATTGTTTTAAATGTGTTTATACCTGGCCTGTTTGTTTGAGTTAGATTTAGATGTCTCAACATGTCATAGGACATCTAAAGTCTATTTTACCATAATTTCAAGTTATAATTATTTTCATCTTCATTTTCGATAACCCAAAATCGTTGTCTCATGAAAACTTCTTGATATCCCATTTAGATCCCATGGTGCATACTTGTAAACTTAACCACTTTTCCCAAATATAGGTGCCACTTGTGAAATTTAAAGGTTCGGCCACACCAAGACATTCTCTTTGGGAAATTCTATCATTAATATTAATCACGCCGTGAATAATGATGTGTGGAACAAATAACGATGGAAAGAAAAACAAATGGAATCAAACAATAATTGACCTACCAACTAGTGTATGCAAATCTAAAACAAGTAAAAGGAAGATAAAATTTTATTACACAAAAAACTTGGTTATCCAATTCGATAAAATCGATCTACTATTGGGGAAGTGAGTAGCTCCTTGATTCACTAAACTTCAAAATTTGTTACAAAAGTTTAAAAATGAGTTAGACAAAAATAGTCTCCCAAGTTCCTAAGAACAAACAATTTTTTTGACCCCCTTAAGTGTTTCTTAATCTCTTTAACTCAATATATATGAATCACAAAAATCTAAGGCGCTTAGAAGTGTTTCCTACTCCTCTTAAACATCTCAAATGGTCTCCCAAATTCTAATAACTCCAAGGAATTTCTACATTTGTCTCTTTAAATAGGATTACCACATATTCCAAATCGTTTTCTTCTTTTATCTTTTAAAAGTTATAGAGAACTATATTTATGTTATCCTCAAACCCTAATGGGTCAAATATCCAAAATGGGCCCAAAACAGGACTAATTATCAAACTGATTTTTTAATCAATCTGGATCAAGACCCGTGACTCACACTGATCATCGTCACATCGCCTCAACTGTCAATGAATCACCATATTCCATAGTCGTCTCTTCATACTGCATTTGTGGCTCTGGTACCTCTGTCAAACCTCCCAACGACTTTTCTCATGTATTGAAAATTATGTTTTCTTTTTCTCTTAATCACTTAAGGTTTTAAGGCATACTTCTACAAGTTTATCTTGAAATCTTTACACCATTATTTTAATCACATGTTGATATTACTACCTTTACATCAAGCTTTAAATCAAAGTTTAGCTTGCAAGCATTATATCTCACAAGCTTAAGAAAAATGTTTTCATTGATTTTATAATAATATTAAAATAACAACAACGGTTATAAAAGATACTATATAGTGGTTTCCCTTTCAACTCTAAAATGTATATTTTATGTATTTAAATTATAAAATAAAATGAGAGAGAAATATAGGACTTATTGAAAGGTTTGTTTATATTACCGACAATCAGAACATGTAATTGGTTGATATTTGCATCTGCATTGCTGGAATCACGAAGGAGGATGTGTACCTGCAAGGCACTTTGATGCTCAACTAAGTAAGAGTGTAGAGATATGTGAAAGATTTTAGTGTTTGAGAATTGAATACTGAATAGCTGATTGTCACATGTGTGAGGGTATTTTTAATGCCCTCGGCACTTATTCATTGGTATTATTAAAGGTTGGATATTTGGACCCAAAATACCTAACTGCCAGGAAACCTACTAGCAGCTCATGCTCATAATCCTGGGAAAGGATGCCCAAAACTAGTCATTGTCACGAAGACAGATACCAGCGACTAGCCGTTGTCGTGAGCAGAGGTGCGTCCGAAGGAAGACGTGGTCTTGTTGACCCCGATGGCTTCGACCATATGTCCCTTTTTATTGGGAAGAAGGGAAAAGTGTCCTTTGTTAGCCTCAATTGATTTGGTCAATGCTTTTGGGCCGTTGTGGACGCAATAGTGGATTGGGCCATGTTTAGACATTGGCCCAGTCCATAACAGGACCCCCCCCCCCCAAGTCGTTGCTTTTGGTCATAGGACTAATGATTTAAAGTCATCTCGTGCGTCAAGGAGGAAGGTGTTTTGCTTGCGCATGTTGACCGCGAATGATGGCGTTCACGCCTTTTTTGAGCAATGTGTTGCATTAAATGTGTAATAATGGCTATGGAGGCTAAGATTAATAATGGCCCCTAACTGCTACACTTTCTTAGGGTTGGGCACATGGATGTGGCCTGAAGGCTGCTTATAAATAGGGGAAGAGGAAGAATATTTCCATTTTTTGCATGCCCTTGCTTTCGCTTTCTTCTGATTTGTGTCGCCACCGTCTACCTCCACAACAGATTCGTCTCCGTACAAACCTTCGTCTTTGTTTAACCAGTAAGCTCCTAACTTTTTGTATTAGGTTTAACTTAGTTTGAATTTAGATGGCACATTGATCTGTCGAAGAAACCTTTCCCTATAGTATCCATGGGTTTTCCTGTCGGGGAAGTTGGGTCTCTTGGATAGGGGAGGTTTCCTCGTGTTTGAGTAAGGGCTTTGGTTGAGGGCATCATCCATGTACCTTTCCACACCCTTTCATCTTTGAGGGTATTATCCTTTGGTCGTTATTAATGACAATTGCTTGGGGTATGTCGAATTAGGCAAGTATGTTTCTATTGTAGAAATAGAGTATGTTTTATGTTGTAATTTTGGCCAGGGCCTCCGCTTCTATCCATTTTTTAAAATAATCAACGATGTATTATCATGTACTTGTTTTGGTTTGAGCCTACGACGAATTATTTGAGGATATACATGCCTCGCTAATTAAAGGGCCATAAGGATGAGCGTTTTGAGCTTTTTTGGCGGTGCCAAGTGCATATCCATGTGGTGTTAGAATTTGTCGCATTTCTTTACGTGATCATTTGCAATGTGTTGCATGGTAGGCCAATAATATCCTGCTCGTAGAGATTTATGGGCAAGGAATATTCATATGAGGTGTTGCGCGTTGATTCCTTCATGTATTTCGCGCAAGATTTTGAGGACCTTGATTCATCGACACATTAGAGGAGGAGGATGGATAATCTCCATCGGTATAATTTATCTTCGACCAAGACGTACGAACAGACTCTGTGCCTGACCACTCTAGCCTTTTTCTGGTTAATGGTAGCTCCCCCTTCGTAAGGTAGTTGTATACCGGGGTCATCCAGCAGTTGTTATCGCCGATGGTGTTTATATCTAGAGTTGTGAAAGGTTTTTCGATGCTTGTTCGAGGAAGTATCTCCTGGATGATGGACTTATTCCCTCATTTCTTCTTGGTGCTAGAAAGTTTCAACATAATGTATGCTTGAGTGTTGTGTTCGCGGGGGAACGTGTTTTACCTCCATGGAATCGAATTTTGTTATTTTTCTCGGACTAGAGTCAAGTACTTTGAGGGTTTGTCATTTTTGACTTGATATTCTCCTCGTACTTTAGTTGCGATGCACTTGGAGTCTGTGAAGATTTTCAGTTTTCCGTCCTTTAGTTCTTCAGCCAAATGGAGCCCTGAGAGGAAGAATTTTTGTTTTGTCTGGTTGTTGGAAGTTGGGAAAGATAAGGTGATTGAGACTTCGATCAGGATTCCTTTCTCGTGCACTAAGATGATGCATGTTATGCTTCTTGGCGAGTTGGATGCTGCGTACACAAAGATAGTTCATTTGTGTGCTCCGCATATATATCGAGGCGATTGGTGAGGTCTAATCGAAAAAATAGCAAGTATACTATTTTTACCGATGTAATAATAATGGTATTTACCCCAAGTATCGATCTCGAGGATTGCGTAGGAAATACTGAGTTAGATGATTTATTCAATTGAATAAAAACAATAGTTTTAAGATTGGTGGGAATAAATCCTTGCAGAAACTAAATTTGCATAAGATAAAAATTGACTTTTTGTTTGATTAAAGTATGCTAGGGTGAGTGTATAATTTGTCACGTAATAACATTCACTCTTTGATTTATTCAACAAGTTCATCATCCTCAATTACCGATTCTCAATATTATTTTTATCCTAATTTCTTAGTGACAAAACCTTTAACCTTCTTTCCTACTTTCAATTTCCATTTAAATTAGTAGAGAGGTTAAGCATGCAATTACAAAGAACTATTCTGGTTATCATAGGATTACCATAGTCCTAGGTGAAATCCTTAATAATATCATTATTTAGAAAACCTTAACACGACCGTCTGGCTCTACTGTGTTAAAATACTGAAATCCTATGGTCCCATAGGGTCAAACTATGAATTAATCTAAATAATCAAATTGATGCATAACGAACTAAAATATTGACTAAAACAGAGAGATCAGTATTCTTAACATAACAAATTAGGGACACCCCTCTAGCATTGGGGGGTTTAGCCTCTCATAGAATTCAAAAGTAACATAATCAAAATATTAGATAAAGACATTACAATATATTGGATCTTCGATCTTCAATTGCTCTCGCGCATGAAGAGTTCTCCGTTCCCAAAACTGTTGAATCTTCGCTCTTCTATCGTGAATTATTCTCTCTGGTGGCAAAAAAGTCTTCTTCTTCTCAAAATAAGGTTTATATAGTGTTAGGTCATTCCCAAGCAATATCAAATGTCCAAACCACCCTTAATGACCCAAAACACTCTAAAACAGCAAAAAAATATAATTCTCAGCGTCATGGCTGACACGGGCCGTGTCCGATGACACATGCACCCGTGTCGGCCTCTATTTACGCGTATTTTGCCCAAGCTTTCTGACACGGGCACCCGTGTTAGCCCCTGTTTCTTCTCCCAAACTGCCTTTGTACGCCATTTCTAACACGGGCCGTGTCCCGTGACACGGGTGGCCGTGTCAGGACCTCTATAGCCTCACATATTCTGATTTTTGCCCTTCTTTTGTCCTGATTTGTCCTGTTTTATTCTTCTGACCCTGAAAACACTCAAACACACAACCGAAGCATAAAATGCGGTAAAATGACATATAGCACTAAACAAATAAAAGAAACGATAACAGAGTTCAATGTTAAATATCTGTGTAAAAACCACCGTTCAAGGTCATTTCTTCTACAAAGTTGACTAGTACTTGGCCTTTAAGGGCCTTTCTGCTTTCGTACCTGATGCCAAACTCAGATAGTTCTAGTGACCATTTGAGCATCATGTGCGCCATGTCTGGAAGGTAGTGATAAAATTCCTTGGAAATGTGTGGGCTATCAACTTGCGAAATCATAATTATAAGAGACACAACCACATAAGAATTCATGTAACGTCAAAGATGGGCCTCATAAAATTTCAAACATCATTCATCCTTCAAATACATTTTACATAAAATGGGTTGAAACCCACACACTTATATGCTTTATAGGATTTCATGCTCAAGACAATGTGGTAGACTTCTTGCTTTGTAATTGTAACCAAGAGATTATTCTCTTGGTTAACATACAAAGAGGAAGTTTCAGAGGGTACAAGAGGAGCAATTAGACGATTCTTAGTATAAAACAAACTGTTAAAACTCATTAAAGCCTCCAAACGTAAAGTGTCAAAGAGTTTTTTCTTATAATAGAGCATCCTCATATTCTTTAAGTTTATTTTGAAGGACGAAATAAGAAACATCGTCGCTATCAAGTTAGCAAACTTGGTTGAGAAAATCCACATCCTTATTGTTCGAAATGCGTTAAAATATCAGTGAAGTCACCCAGTAACATCCACGATTAAACAAAATGAGTTCTCCAATCTCAAAGATAGGTCGATGTGCCTTCTCTCACTGAAGATGTAAGGCGGACATAAACTTCTAACATACTCAAGACATATTACCCACTCAAGACATATTATCCTGAATCACTTTAAAAATAATATATTGAGAAATACTCTCGATTTCAAAAAAAAAAAATAGTCTGATTAAAAATCTAATTAACTTTATTATTTAATTTGGTCAACAACTAATTAAGATTTTCAATTGATAAATAATTAATATATTTAAATAAAAATATGAGTTCACATTGGGTAGTTTTTTTTAATGTACACGCAACAATTTGACACAAAAAATATTTGATATATAATTATTATATTTATTATTTAAATTTTGTTTTTCAACAAATTCTAAAACCTATTTATTCATAAACTAATAATATACCAATAGTAATGGAGGCTGACAGAATCCGCTGCCATCAACCAGTGTGCACCACGAATGAATATAAATTTATCATTACTTTACATAATTAATATTGAAATATAATAATTAAATAAAAATTTATTAAAATATTTAACTTGAATTACCAGCCATTCACATTATAAATAAGACGGGGCAGATAGTATTCATTCACAAGGCACGCCAATCTCACAACTTCACAAAGATGGCAAGAAATTTTCATACCTTGTCACTATTCCTTCTCTTCCTCACTCTTGTTGGAACCTGCCATGCAGGTGGCATAGCCATCTACTGGGGCCAGCACAGTGATGAGGGCACATTATATGAAGCATGTGCCACTAGAAGATACACCCACATAAACATTGCCTTCCTCGAAAGGTTTGGCAATGGCCGAATTCCGAAACTGAATCTCGCGGGTCACTGCAACCCTTCAACTAAATCATGCACCAGGATAGGTGATCACATCAGGTATTGCCAGAGCAGAGGTATCACAATGTTACTTTCTATCGGCGGTGGAATCGGACGATACTCTTTGGCTTCAAAAGAGGATGCTAGAGACTTCTCAGCATATTTATGGAACACTTTCTTGGGTGGTACGTCATTTTCAAGACCATTTGGTGATGCTGTATTGGACGGCATAGACTTTGATATTGAACTTGGCTCAGCACAAAACTGGCAATACCTTGCACAATATCTCAAGGATTATCATGGTGTGTATCTAAGTGCTGCTCCTCAATGTCCATTTCCTGATAGATTCTTAGGTAGGGCCCTTGAAACAGGACTTTTTGACTTTGTTTGGGTTCAGTTCTATAATAACCCTGCATGTGAATATTTTAATCATAGAAAAAATAACCTTGAGAGATCATGGAAACAATGGACAACTGCTATTCAATTTGGAGAGGTATTTTTGGGGTTGCCGGCAGCTGCAGGCGCGGCTGGAAATGGTTTTATCCCGGCTGACGTGTTGACGTCTGAAATACTACAAGTGATTCAGTATACATCAAAGTATGGAGGTGTTATGCTTTGGTCAAGATACTTTGATGAGAGGACTGATTACAGTGCATCCATTATAGATAGTGTGTAAAGATTTCATAATTGCAATAAAGAAAAGCAATAACATTACACTTTGACAACTAGTAAGAAGTGGTTTTTTTGTAATATTTGTGTTTCTGCGTGGATCTTGCACTCTTGTGTGGCTTTAAAAGATTGTTTTGTTTTTGTCTCTTCATATAATCAAGAAGTTTGAAATAATGTAAAAGGGTAAGAATGTATGGTTAATAGTTATTCTGTTATTATTCTGCAGTTTCGATAATGCGAACGGTTATGTACTTGACGCAAGCTCGATGTACTCTTTTGAATTCTGAACCAGTAGTCTTAGAAAATCATAATGTGACATAAACTGAGTACAAAAATCATACCAATTCAAGGTGGAATAGTAACAATACAGAAGCAAGAAAAATAAAACAGTTTGATTTCTTATCAAAACTTTCAATGAAATGAACTAACATCTGACAACATTCTAAATATTGAACAATAAAAGAGTTTACAGAAGAAACAAAAAAAATGAAAACAAGGCAATAAATGAAGAAAAGATGAAACCTATGAAGCAAAAAAAAATATATTGGTATCACTATCACAACAAAAAGAGAATATGAACTTATAAAAGTATATGTAGGCCTCGGAGGCTGAAATTTTATTCGTGCTGGCTTAATTTGTGTTGGATACCGTTCGGACCTGGATATTGTGAGTGGAGTGGAACCTCCAAATGGGTTGCCTTCCACTTTGTACAAGGGCTACTTCTTCTCCATCTTTAACCAATCCATTCTTCTGCATACGGAAACAATACATGAGATCACGAAGAAACTTAACTTAAAACTGAACTTTTTGTTTAAGCAGTTGACATTTTAATAGGTAATTGCAACGTTAAGCATTTGTTCATACCAGAAGCAAGAAGTTCATAAATGCATAAAGGTTAATGGTTTAAGTATTGCATGCACGAATAAACCAATACATTGTTGAATGTTTGAATGTAAATTGTATCGGAAAATAATATAAGTAGAAGTACTATATAGGTAACATATCAAACACCACAGATATCATCCAAAAATTACCTGCAACAAATTCAAGGCTTTTGTGAATGTCTCTTCAGAATCCTCAGAGAATTGCATGTAAATAGGACAGACTCCTTGATACAAAGCCAGCCTTTGTTGTACTCTTTTTCTGTATAGCCATGAAAATTAGGTAAACAACAAAGTCTTCATGGTTATAAATTATAATAAGTGGAGATAAATGACGTAAAATAAAGAGAAAAAATAACTCACTCGTCAGTAAATGCAAATATGGTGCCAGAAGGTCGATAATGGCTCAATAGAATAGCCATGAAGCCCGATCTAGTGAAGACAACAGTCGATGTTCCAAGAGTATTAGACATCATGGTTGCATGGTATGCAAACATCTCGCTCATGTGGTTCTACACGACCGAAAGGAATAAACCGCGCATTTCATTAGCCAACAGTAAAATGAGGAAAGATTTGAAAAAGTCAGCATAACAAAAAAGGCACATTGAGCTTGAAGTTTAAACCTTGAAAACTTGACCAATATTAGGTGGGATCTGCCCGCTTGATAAAGACGCTTCTGTCCGCAATGCTACAGTGTGCATTACTTTCGCAGCTTTTATTGGAAACCTGCAATATAATAAATCCAATATTATTGTCGCTTCGGTAAACACTCTTGATTTATATTCGTGAACTAAGCCAGTGAGATGCTACTGCAACAATTTAATTGTGATATTTCGGGAAACAACTATTCAACATTGATGTATCTATTCCTTTCTAACTCAAATTGGAAAAAATATCGGCATGTCAAGGTAATTGGGCCCTTTGAGACGTGGAGTTATTTACTTACTTTCCGTGAGCAGTTTCTCCAGAAAGCATTATTCCATCGGAACCTTCTCGAACAGCAATTGCGATATCAGATACCTCTGCTCTGGTTGGTGTCGGGTGAACAATCATGCTTTCGAGCATATTTGTTGCCACAATAACAGCATTTCCCATGCTACGACATATCCTAATTATCTCTTCCTATATTAGCAAGCATTATTTAAGTTAAGATATGCACAAACTAATTACCAGTTATGGAAGAAACACAATGATTACATTTTTACCATTAGTTAATCTCAAATTTGGTTAAAAAACAACTTTACCTGCAAGAGCGGAACCTCCTCAATAGGGAGTTCTGCACCAAGATCTCCTCTTGCAACCATAGCCTAAACAAGACGGAAAACAAAGACAGGTCAGCATCCACAGTCAAACTTAACATATTCTCCAGAATCAGGCCAGTTAGACAACAATCTTGATGAAATAATGCATGGTTAGATTATCACCCCATCGGAAGCGGTAATAATTGAATGCAAGTTCGGTATAGAGTCTGCACTTTCAATTTTTACAATTACATGTATATCAGCACCGCAACCTGCATTAGTGGGAAAGGGATTTATCATATTTATAGATAATCGGGAAAATTAATCTGCTGTATATATTAGAAAATAAATTGTATCTTGAATAATTACTTTTCAAATAATTCTTCAGTTCATGAACGACTTCTGCATCCTTAACAAAAGAAACGGCATAGAAATCTACTTCATTATCGACTCCAAATTTGATGTCATCCCAATCCTTCTCTGCAGCAAATAAATAGAAATATTATGTACCTGAGAAACCAACATATCCTTAACCCCCAATCAAACCAATTCTCACATACACAAGTGAGGAAAAAGAGCGAGACAATAATAAGAAATTACAATCGAGAATAGGAATTTAAATTCAAAAGTCCAACCAGTAATGGAAGGTAGTGTTGCACTCTTTCCTCTAACATTCAAATGTCTTCTTGACCCGAGTTCTCCTCCATCAATAACTTCACATTTCACAGAATCAGCGGTCTTCGACTTAACCAAGAACGACATCATACCACCTACATTCATACATCAAGAGTCAAAAATTAACAAAAAGATGTCATACAATCAATGGATATAGCATATGCATCAAAGACTTGATATTGTCTTTGTCTGATGTATTACTCGTGTTTGTCGATTCATCAATCATTTAGCATGACACAAGATTGTTAGTAATGTAAATATTTTAGTTGACTCAATTAGGAGCCATACCATCAACAAGAAGCATGTCCCCCGCTTCAACATCATTGACAAAATCATCATAGTTCACACTAACACAATCTGCAGTTCCAACACCACTCTGGATAGTAAAAGTAAACTCCTGTCCAGATTTTAACAAAATTGGCTGTGGTAAATCCCCACTCCTGACCTCAGGACCCTGAAACATAGATAAAAAATGAATCATCAGCTGACACAAAAACATAACACCGATCACAAA
This sequence comes from Vicia sativa, assembly GCA_021764765.1. Classification (NCBI taxonomy): domain Eukaryota; kingdom Viridiplantae; phylum Streptophyta; class Magnoliopsida; order Fabales; family Fabaceae; genus Vicia; species Vicia sativa. The sequence goes on along the minus strand of CM038792.1, from coordinate 84,598,752 downwards.
AATATCATCATCTTCATTCAAACAAATAAACTCATTGGAATAAGAAGAAGAAAAAAAAAAGACTTACCTTGGTGTCAAGCATGATTGCAATCACATTGTCTTTAGATTGTGCATTATATTCCTTAACCAAATCAATAACTTTCTTATGAGAAGCATGATCTCCATGCGACATATTCATACGCGCAACATTCATCCCAGCCTCGGCAAGCTTCCAAATCATCTCCTTTGTATTAGTAGAAGGACCAATAGTACAAACAATCTTAGTCTTTCTTCTAACTATTGGCTTCGACCACATTCCACCAGAAGCATCCCCAGTTTGCTGCATACCAGGCAACTTCTGCAACTCCTCCTCAATCTATTCACCTCAAAACAAAATAAGTTAAACATTTTCCTCAACGGTTTACTTCCATTTCTGGTATATGATAATGAGTACTTCCCAACAAAAAAAAAATCAAATCTTCTCACTAGTTAGTTACTACCCAATACCCATCATTTATTTTCTTAGGAAACAAGCAACAGAAGCAAATTTACAATAAAATATAAGAAAAAAACAAACCTTTAAATCATCATCAGGTGAGACAGGGACAACTTCAGCTGATTCGGATTTTATAGCGTTGATGTGACAGTTTCTGATACTACTAAGCTTGTGGGATTTGTTACCTTGTGGAGGGAAGACTTTGGATGAAAAAGTTGCGGGCTTCAACAAGATTCGACACCTTTCCTGTGTAGATCCTGAGGTGGGGCGTAAGAGAGAGGTTTGAATAGATCGAGTGACCGCAGCCTGAGACATTGTTGCAGAGAGAGAGAAAGAGACGAAGATTGTTGAAGAGAATGTGAAAAGTGTGTGTGAGAGAGGTTGATAAGAAGACGGTGAAATTGAAGGATTGGAGGAAGGAGCGATAAAAACGGCGGAGACAAATATGAAGAGGAACGAGAAACGACAAAAAGTTTTCTTCGTTTGTATCGAAGGAACCAACAACGTTAATGCGAGTGTCGGATTTAAACCTTTCTTGTTCGAACACAGGTTCGATGATTACTGCGTGCGACGTCGTTTTCAGTTGGGGTTTAGTCTTCTCTGTTTCTTTTTGTCCCTCATTAGTTTTTTTTTTCTTTGACTTAAAATATTTTCTTTCCAAGGAAATATGAAACATTTTAGGATACTTTTAAAAAATGGAATTATAAATATAAAATTTTTCCTTTTAGTAAAAATTTATAAAAATTGTTTATCTTTTCATAGTTTTTTACTCTTCATTATACACTACTATAAAATATAGATTTATAACGTATTTTCACATCACTCATATTTTTCATTGTGTATTTAGGTTTTTTTTTACTTTCAAGATACATTTTATCACGGTTAAATTTTTCAATCGTGGAGAAATATAATATGTCTTTTATTTTTAAAATTAAATTAAACTATATTTCATAATTTTATGAATATTTTCTCTTATGGACACGCTTTAAATTCCAACACATACAATTTAGTTTTTCGTTCATTTTAAAACACTTATGTCACAATATCTTCATTTATTTTTACAATCATGAAAATTTTTGTGTTGAAGATTAATGTCAAAGTTTAAGTATATCGCTTACTTGATAAATTGAAACTTGATATTAATTTTCAAATCCTAAACATTTTAGGTTAGAGATACAACAACAGGTTAGAGATACAACAACGTAACAATAATAGAAGATGAAGTTTGGAGGTTGGATGAGTTATGTTTGGTTAAAAAGTTAATGAACATAGTAAGCCTTTATATAGACAAAAAAAATTGTTATATTTTTGTACTATAAATAAAACGGTGTAAATAGATGTGAGGGGATTCAAACTTATTTCGGCCTTACGCAAATAGTCAGAGTACTCAAGTGACAAGCGAAATGAGTCAAACAATAGCAATGTATGTTTAAATCACCAGCCTTTTTCCATTTGAATATCAAGCAAAATTACTTTCAATTTTACTCAAGTCTTGTAAATTTACTTTACCTTTTAAGCTTTTCAGTTTTTCTTATCAACATCCTTGTCATTTTACAAATCCATTAGATTTCACACTATGTCGAAATATCCAAATCATTTGTTACGTCTTGTTAAAGAAACGTTTTGAAATTAAAGCATTGTCTTGATATTCACTAGTTGATCTTGCAAAGCAATCTTTAACAAGAGTCTAGCGTTGTTTATTAATTTTTACGGTAAACAAATTAACACGACTAGTGGGACAATGCTAGTTAAAATTTTTAGTTTTTTTGTCGTGTGAAATATTTTATTTGCATAATTAGTCATGTATGAATTTAAGAGGTGGGAAACAATTGTTTAAGATGCCACATTCTAAAATAATTTGATTTTTTTTAATAATAAAATAAAATTCAATTTAAAAAACGGAAACAAAATTTTAGTTGAAGAGCAACAAAATTTCAATATAACTAAAATTAAAACTCTATATTTTGACAATCCTGACAATGCCGCCAAAAATTTGATCGAAAAAATAGCAAGTGTATTATTCTATCTTTTGTAGTAATAATAGAGAAAGTTTCTTGAATGTCAATCTCAAGGCCAGCGTGTGAATATTGAGTTTCAATAGTGGTTTAATTAAACAAAAACTAGTGTTTTGGTTTGAATTGCAAGTAGATAGTAATAATTGCGAAAAAGTAAGAAAATTGACTAAGTGGTTTTAACAAATACGAGCACCATGTTAGGGTATGTGTGAATTACCCCTTTACTGAATTAATTTGACAACAACTCATTTTAATAATTAATTACCGGTTCTTAAGGCTGTTTACTCCAAAGTCATAAGTCCAAAGAAACTTACCGATGAAATTAAGCATTTTTATTATCAAGAATACTCCTATTACTATTGGGTATCCTTAGTCCTAGGTGATATCTACTATAGCTTAATCTCATAAAAGCATTAACAATGGCGGTCCAACCTAATTTCTAATCATAAATCAAACCTTGTTTGTCTGACTGAGAAGACACTAGAACATTAAGAGATTAAATCAATTGTGAAAACAAATATTGTTATTGCAATTATAAAATCAAAGTCATTACATATGCAAATTAGGGACACCCTCTAACATGGGGTTTAGCTACTCATAATGTTCAAAGAAAACAATAGAAAAATTATAGATATTATAAGTATTGGAAAGAAATTTGATCTTCAATCATTTTCGTTCATGAAAATTTCCTTCCACTGAAACCCTTGTCTTCTCCAATCTTTTCTCGTGTAGTTCTTCGCTTCCAAAATTCTCTAATTCCTCTTCAAAACTCATCTAAAAAGCAAACATTCACTAGATCAGTTGAAAATACCCAAAATGCCCCACAACTTAACCCATGGATAAAATATTTAAAAAAATTAAGAAATCAGTGTCACATGCTAACACGGAGCCAACATGGACGTCATATTGCTCTTCTATAATTTTAAATTTTGGTTTTTTGGTCTCAGGTATCTTGATACGGATAGTGTCAACTAACACGTGCGCCCATGTCAGCCCTTTGATTTACATTTTCCTTTGCTGCTTGTCTGGCACAGACGATCGTGTCGGACCTCACATAGTGTGCATTACACTTTTTTGAATGTTTATTTGACCAAGTGAAATGGTCACCCATACCCTTGTTACTGGACAGGGATCTGTTCTTCTCACAACTTACTGTGAGGGAAGAATTGTCTCTTGCTATAGAGCTACAACTTCTCAACACATCTTCTGTCGAAGAGAATGATGAATATGTTAACAATCTCTTATTCAAACTAGGCTTTTTGAGTTTTTTTATAAGGTGTAATTTGTTTCAATGGCAATGTAGTTGCTGGTTGTATATTGGAGTGTAGAGTTGGTTATTAAGTAGATTCTTTCAATAAACCTTTATTACCTCATTTGAAGATTGAATTTCATACTGCTATTATATTTGTTTATGTATTCCATATTTGGATGTTTTCCCTTCATTCTTACTAGTTCCAAAAATGAAATAACTATCAAAGTTATTATGCTTTACAGTATCTGTTATAACAATATTACAACTTTGTACACAAAGCAAATTCATCTTACACATTCTTAAAAGATTAGAGGAGTCTGGCAAATAGGTTGTCTCGTTTTTTTCTTCTTTCTTTTTCCGTTCTGTCGACAATTGAGAAACTACACATTTGTCTAACTTGGAGCATCATATCTCAATAACCAAACATCTAAAACAGATGAAATTATTGGATACGGATCCAACCTTTAATTGCTATTAATATCTCTGTGTTAGTTAACTGTTAACTATTTCTTTACATTCAAATTGCCAACTATGTCTGCAGATTAAAAATTTGGCTTTGATATTTATTATCCGAGTTTGTTTTGCTTCCGTCAAAATTTTGCTCTTGAAAACTTTTCTCTTGCAATTATGATTTTTGTTCCTCTTTATATTATAAAGTTAGAGTAATATCCCTATTATGACCAATGCTAAAACAACTTTTATGGACAAATTTGTCTGTCTGTTGCAGGGAAAATTCGAGTATTGTAATGACACATTATACATAAAACTAATGTATTAAAAATGAAGATTAGAAGAAAACACACATCATTGATGATGACACGCTGTTTTCGCAGGCCAATCCCATAATTGAGAGGAATATCCTCACTAATAAAGGTTTGCATCGCGTGTCATTGAATTTTAATCTAAATATAGAACTGCCATGTAGACGAAACATGTTTCATGTGTGCAATTTTTTTTGCAATCATATGTCATACTGGCATGTTATTTTTGTACATGCTCAAGATTAGGCTAATGTCTTTCTCTTATTTTTTTTGCTGCTACAATTGCCTTGGAAATTCTCTCATTGGTTGGTTTTAGATACGATGCCATATTTGACAATTTTGGAAAGGAAGATGCATACTTGGTTAAAGAAGAATGATCATGGCTTATTGTGGCTAGCTATCTCAACCATTGCATCAAGTAATGTTTGTTAGCATTCAAAACAATTCTTGAAGGCAAGAACAAAATGGAATATATAAGTGTTTGAAGTAAAAGATACTCCCTTCGTCCCAAAATAAGTGTTATATTGAAGAAAAAAAATTGTTTCAAAATACTTGTCACTTTAGATTACTAATACAATTTTATATTTAATCTTTCAATTATACCCTCAAATAAATACTCTTAATTTATTATTTTCTTACTTAACATTAATATTAATTTGAATACACTAATAACTAATCAGGATACATTGGTAAATTCATTATTTTATCTCTTTCATTTATTATTATTATTTCTTAATCTATGTGAAATGATTAATTGTGACAAATAATATAGAACAGAAGGAGTATCATTTAAATATGTAACTAAGTTAAAATTGTCATTACATTACATGTCAAATGGTGTGATATATTATTAAACACATATAAATGTAGTGGAAAGAAAAACCTTGTATGTAGAAATATTGGAAGTGCAAATAAAAATATGGGATTCTATCAAATGATAATTGTTTTTGTTCATTGTGCATTTCAATATGTTATTATGTTATTTGAGATTCTATCAAATGACAACACCCTTTTTCTTGTTGGTTTATGTGTGTTTTTAAGAGAATTGAAAAATTTGTTTTAGCGAAGAAAACATTTGCTCACCCTTCTTTTGTGAAATATGAGTAAATATTGTTTAGCTGACACATTCCTTAAATTCTAATGTGCTTAAATCTATTCATAGCATATTTCAAACGTGGATTCTAATAAGTTCAACAAATAAAATAATTGTTTGTAACCCACCGTTATCGTAATGAATTTTCTTGGAGTCATAAATTAACAATTAGATGAGAAGTGTATTTATCAGATAACAATTGTAGACTGTTTATTGTAATAACTGTTTTTGGAGGCATAGACTCGCAGGTAGATGTGAAGCGTGTCTATATAATAATATTTGTAGATTATTTGTCGTAATGAAGATCTTTGCATGTGTAGATCAGCAGGTAGATGTGAGGTGCATTTATGGGACAACTGTTGTAGATTGTTCATCGTACTTACCAATGTTGTGTTTAAATTGGTTTTCAGGCACCGTGTTAGTTGGAAAACAACATTTCCTTCTTTTTATGCTACAATTTTAAGCTCTATCTTTTAAATATTTATTTTGTTATTGTTTTATATAATTGAAGTTAGAATAAAAAATGATGAGAAAGTTGAGTTAGGGTTTAATCTATTAATAACATGTCACAAACGTGAGTTTTAATAAGTTGAAAATATAAAATAATTATTTGTAACCAAACGTTTATCATAATGAATGTTCTCGAAGGCATAAACCGACTGGTAGATGTGAAACGTATCTATGGAATAACAATTGTAGATTGTTTATCGTAATGAAAGTCATTGTAGGCATAGATTGATGAGCAGATGTCAAGCGTATCTAGGAAATAACATTTGTAGACTATTTATCGTAATGAAGGTTCTTGTAGGTGTAGATCGACATGTAGATGTGAAGCGCATCTTTGGAGTAACATTTGTAAATTGTTCACCATACTTACCAATGATGTGTTCAAACAAGGTTTTTGGGCACTGTATTATTAGTTAGTAAACGATATTTCCTTTTTCTTTTATGCTATAATTTTAAATCTTTTATATCTTTCTCTTTATCTAGTTTTATAAAATTGAAGTTAGAGAATCAATTATACGGTTTATTCACTTCAACAAGTTTTTAAAATATTTAGACAATGTAATTTCTCTGATATATTTCTCCGATAGTATTTTTTTTTCAATTTTTCGAGTTTATAATAAATATGTTTTCATAATTTGTTGAGCTATATTTTTATTATTTTTAAAAATACTACTCAAACCAATGCATAAACATTGGTACATATTATTAGTTCATATTTGAATATTCATTGACTATAAAACAATTTCAAAGCTGACAAATGAGATATCATAGAGTGTAATATGAATCCAAACTGTTATGATTCAAGTTTATAGTAACTACAAACTATTAAATGTTATAATCATATTATCTTTATTTTTGAATATACTATTTGGATAAAAGAATAACTGTCAGCGAATTATATTAACTTATGTTTGAGATTTGTCTAACTACTAATTTTAAATTGACAAATGATTCTAAGTTTGTAATACGTGAATATCGAACCCGATATTCCCCAGATTACGTCCTTAGCAAGAGCTCCTTTACCACTGGAATTCAAGTGCTTGGTTAAAAAGATAACTCTTTATTATCACAGAGAAGCTCTCATGAACACCATAATTAATGGGGCTAATGAGATCCTATATATTGTTAAAATTCTTGGATGCAAACAATACTAAGAATTGGAGTGCATTTATAATTTATACATGAAGTGCATTTATAATTCTACGTGCAACTTAAAAAAAAGTATTGAAAATATACTTACGATTTTAGAGAAAGAATTTCAAAATTGTATAATATTTTTTTTAGAATATGAGTTGAATTAAGAAATTGTTAAAATAAAATCAAATTTAACAAATAAAAATGAAATGCAAAATGTGAATCAGACGACTAAGCACAATTTTTTACAAGGAATAATATTAGAGATATTAATGGTAATGCCTAATTATTTTTTAAGCATAAACTAAACGGCAGCGTTTTGCTTAGCACTAAAAAAAACGCGGGAAAATTTTCCGCCACTTCAAGTAAGATCCCAAAAACCCCACTCTCTGCAACTTCAACACCAAAATCCCCAAATCTCTTAATTTTCTCAAATCCCTGGCGCACAATCTACCGTATCCCTAACACCATGGACACAGACGGCTTATCCCAAATCTGCAGCGGCCTCGGATCCATTGAAGAAGACGACGACGGAAACCGAATCGGTTACTCCAAAGGCGAATACTGCCTCGGTATGAACCTCTTGCATTTTGATTATTTTTCTCGCTTCTTTTCTTTCGATTTGATTTATTGAAGATTTCCGGTGCTTAATTGGTTGTATTTGCTATCGAAATTATCAGATAACCTGAAAGACTTGCTGAGGTTTTTGAGACGTGATGATCCGGAAACACGTAATGTGTTCAAGCAAGTGTGCAAATGGAATATAGTTTCTAAGGATTTGGTACCGATTATCGAGCATTATCACGAAGATCGTAGCATGCTTCTGAATGCAGGTTTAGATTTTATTAATTCGTTAATTTGAGTTCATATATTGATGATGATTTTAGTTGATTGAGATTTTATTGATTGGATTATTCGGTGTTGAGTTTTTTTTTTCTTGTTGAAATTTTCAGTGAAGGTTTTGGTGTTCCTTACGATGCCGATTGAGCCTGGTTCCACTGATGTACCTCAGCAGTTGGAGTATTTGTGGGATTTGAAGTCTGCGGTGACTAACAGTGATGTTGCTACAGTTATAGTGTCCATTTTAGAAAAACCACTTGAGAATTTGGAACTGTGAGATGATCAGAATTTCGTTGTGTTTTTAATGATTTGAAATGTAGTAATTGGAAAGCTTACTCAGTTGTTTGGCTAGATTTATTTATTTATTTGTTTCATTTGTTACAGTAATAAATTCACGGAGGATGATTGGAAATTGGTACAACTGGTGTTTACATTATTTAGAAATATACTTGCTGTTCAAGAAATCCCATTGCATCAGAAATCAGCAGGGTTTGCTAGTCAATTTTTATCACTGAGAGATAGATTTCTGGAACTTTTGTTTCGTGAGAATGTGATGGATATAATCTTGGTTGTATCTCAAAATGTTGGCAGCTCTAATGCTTATCTCCGTCAGGATAATTTGCTTCTGTTGGAAATATTCCATTACATTTTTATGGGTCAGGAGCCAGAGTTGATTGTCCGGGGCCATTCAAATGGATCGAAGGTAACCTCACTCAACTTCACCAACGTTATATTTTAGTGGACCTCCCCAAAAGCACCCTACTAAGTTAGATTTTTCTTTCTAAAATGTGTTTCATCGACATGGTTTATAAGGTTTTTGTGTATGTTACCTCTTTTGTGTCTGCTGTTATATCTTAATTATTATTCTTTGGCTGTGTTTTGTTTGATCACTTATATTTTGTAGAGTTTTTTTTCAGGTTGAGGAAGACTCCCCAGCTTCTCTTTATAGTCTCCAGTCCATCATGGAGGAAGAAAAGAAGAAAAGAATTATTAGTAGGCTTGGCAATATCAGCCGGCATTCACAATTCAGTGGAACATTTGCACGGGTTACCATGGTACTAATTTATCACCCATTGGACTAGTTTTTTTAATGCTGTGGACTTGAATGACACTAGCCTATTATTTTTTGGTAGGATGGTTCTAAAGCCGTGTTTAAGGGGAATCCTAATTCTTCCCGCAATATGCATCTTAAATCAAATAATGTCATTCGAGGTCGAGTCAAAAAAATTGCGTGGGATCATCCAAGGTTGCCTTCAACAAAGGACAAGATCTTGGAGATGCTCAAAGGATTTGTAAATCAGTTTCTTTCTGGGGGATACAACGGTATGAATTTTCAGAATATGGTGTATCATTTGCGATGTGTGTGTGTATAAGTAGTCTGATTGTTAGTTAAATCTTTATCAGTTTTGATGCGATCAGTCCGTGAAGATATTGTAAAGGAACATCCTGCAATTCAGAAAAGTGACGTCATTGTTTTCTTTCAAGTGGCTGACTTTATCTCTTCATTTCAGTTTTACAAGTATTCAACTTCAAAGGTGAGTATAATAATATGAACACAGTACATCTCTTGGCATGCCTTTCTCTGTTCCTCTTTCAAACTAAAGTACTTCTTTCCACTCCTTGTGGATTTCTGATACAATCATACAACTACATATTAAATTTTGATATAGAATCCCCACAACTTTCTGTTTATTTTTGCATTGCTTAGCTTTTAGCAGTATGCAACCAAATTGAATTTCTGATTTATTCATTCAAGTAGCTGCAATCCTCACAGCATGTTGAAGCAAATTTTTCATATAATGATTGTCTGTACTTACAGTTTCTCATACAATGTGGGAATCAGTTTGTTTCTGACATTATATATCCTTGATATATCCTTTTTCCCCCTTTCTCTAAAAGAAATCATATTTTGACTTCAAATTCGACAACAAATTAGAGGAAGCAGAGAGCAGAGAAAATAGCTTTTCTGTGCATAACACACTCATTTCCTTTTATTTATGTGGAATCACTCTAAAACTTTTTTTTTTCTTTGAATTATTTGTCATACCCATATAAAAATTTAATTGAATACATAAATATCGAGATATAATATAAAACCACTCAATATATTTTCCCAACCACTTAAGATTTTGGGTTATTTGGTCTTGTGATACGGCAAGAAAGTTTCCACGCCTAAATTGTTTAGGCTATGATTGGGAGTATAGGAGGGGAGATGAGGGATTTGGTAAAACTGAAGGAATGATAGTCCCTCAACTTGAGCGAGGGGTCTATTTTTCTCTCAAATAAGGTGGAATTTCCCTCTTTTCCTCCCCTCTCCTCCCCTTCAAACTCCCCAATTGAGACTTAAGGCTATGTTTGGGAGTTGGGTTTTGGGGGTAAATGGAGGGGAAGACTTGTTTACCATTCCTAACTTAAAGAAGTTATATAATATAATATATACCTGTGAATATTAGAGTATAGTGGCAGCGAAGCATGTAACTGATTTGCCTACAATTAGCAAGACAGAATTACAGTTAGGAAGAAGTTGGTTACAAAGCTCTAGAAAACACTAGAAGGTTCTTACATACATGTCAACATAGAGACTACAGACACAACTCTCCTTACTGTCACTCGTTCCTCCAATAAAATAGAATTTTAACATAAGGTAGATGGCATTTGCACTGTCTATGTATCATGATCATCAAGCCAAATAACCCTTGCACTGTGGGGCTTGTAAGAGATGAAACATAAACCTGCTGTACGTTTTTACCCAACAATTTATATGTTACGTATAGTTAGTTCGTGACAGGATGCTAAATGTTTGAGATTTTATACCTTAATTTGAATTTGAAGTTAACTACACTGTATCCTATTTGGGCATTATCATGTGCTAAATGATAATTTGTTAGAAGAATTTTGGCTGAACATATGGAAATCAATAAAAATAATTTAGGACATAAATCATAGCATGGCATGTGCTCATCTAGTGTTGAGATATCAGTTGTTCCTTTATTTGTAAATAGCATACGTTATAACTCTCATTTGTTAATCTAATCTACATTTGTAACATGTTGTTTATACATATTTTCTCTTCATTAATAGACGGAGGAAGAAAAGAACATATTTGGTGATAATGATGCCGACACTTCAGATTTCAGTGGTAAACTATGTGGCCCAATTGAGGCATCGTTGAATGAGTCAATGTTTCAACTAGTTATTTCACATTGGCGACAGGCCTACAATGGTCTAAAGGAGACCAATGACTACAAGTTTCTATCTGCAGCTGGTTCTCTTTTGAAAAACATGGTAATACGAACTACCAAAATCTTATGTGAGTGTGTGTGTGTGTATATATCCAGCTGGTTCTCTTTCGACAACCTTTCTATTCCCTCTCTTAAATTTGTACTTGGGCTCTTAACGGAGGTATCTAATGCTTTGCAAATCCTATGTCGTTCCATTTTACTCTGTATTCCATGTCTTTCATTTCTTTCTTTATTATTATTTTGGTCAAATTTGCAATTTAGGACATTTATGCCAATATATCCAGTTGAACATAGGAACACAGACAAGAACTCCACCTTTATTTATATTCTCATCAAGTGCTTCCTAATTGCTCTTTCTTTATTTGCAGATTCGAATGCTGGATTTAGTACTTAAGTCGTTGCCAGATGACTCTAAGGAGCCGCAAACAGCCCGCATTCTTCTGTATAAGTTATTTTATGATCAGACTGAAGAAGGAATGACTCAATTCCTCTTGAATTTGATCAAAACGTTTGACACACACAAACAATGCAAAAGGTTTTGCCTCTTTATTTGAACCAAGAAAAATTTCACATTATTTAACCATGAACATCTGTGAGCTTTTCTAGCATTCTAAATTATTTTTTTAGCAGACGTCCATATTTAGAATGATTGAAAAGCTACACAAAGGACATTTATGGATTGAGTAGTATATGCATGTCTTTATACTAGAATGCATTGCAGCATATCACCCTGGTTTGAGTGATAAAATAGATGAAAGCTATATGCTAAGATGATTTGAAATAAGTTAATTTCCTTGCTGTCATAATCATGATTGTTCTTTCTTACAGTGATCTTGCAGATTTGGTTGAAATCATTTGCAAAGTTGTGAAGCTAATGGATTATCTTCAGTCTCGAGGAACATTAAGGGTAAGTTACAATTATGTGTTGGCGTGAGTCTATTCTATCCGTGTTCTCTCCACGATAAATTAAAAAAAATAATGACAACGATGACGATATAACAAGAATAACACCTACAATAACCTTTACTTATATAATAGAGTCTGTCCAGATGACTACAACATGCAATGTTTTAATTGACTCTTTTGCTATCAAAGGAAAATTCTAATTATTTACATATAATGCACGGGCATTTTTGAATCTAGTATGATTTTATGGATGGAAATCGGTCGAATTATCTATTGAGGGTTTATGGCATTGTTTACACCAAGTTTAGTTCAAACTAGACTTGTTTACCAAATCGACTAGGTCAAAACCATTTCAAAATTCTATCTAGCAAAAAAGGGCCAAATTTAGCTTTTTAAAAGCCTCTTGGACCTAATAAACTGTTTATTTAAATATATAAATAAAATAATATTTGATTGTCTTTTTTCTTGAAAAAATAATATTTGATTGTTGTCATTACTATTATGAAGGTTTTAAAGAGTCTTTTAATCATTCTTATTGGCGTGTTTAACAATTTAAGAAAATTGGTCTATATGAAGACATAAGTTTGTAACCTTATTTAATGATAAGTTAGTACTTAGTAGTAGTGGGGGAGCTCCTTTAGACAGGGGATGGCCATGCCAATACCAAACATCCCCAAAATTTCTATTTTTAATAGGTCAGTACATACATACATTTTAAAGGTTAAATCAGTCTATACTATTTGTTCAGCTCAATATTAAAGTTTGGAATGTAGTGCAACGGCAAATGACTCCTTTTCTTTCACAAAAATTGCTGCTAGAAGGGCTTGAACCCACAAATCCATGGTAGTAAAGACACAAATTCATCACTACACCAACCCCTGTTTTATGAAATTAAATGAAACGATTTTATATATTCTATCTAAATTCATTGTGGCCCCCAAACAAACATAGTCAAGCTCTGCCACTGAGGTTATGGTCTATTTAATGTTAATATCTCTTACAAAGTTTACAAGTTAGACGTATTTTCAAGTGTGATTGTAAGTCTTAGAATGTGTGGTTTTGTGTCTAACTCAACCCTTCAAAACTGGCTTGTAAGGTGAGGATTGCCTCCACTTATAAACACATGTCCAGGCCATGTATTGTCCAATGTGGGGACCCTTAACACCCCCTCTCATGCCTAGGAATTGCATTTGGTGCGTGAAACTAAATGGTGGGTGGTTCATTGGATCTTAGATGAGACTCTGATACCATCTTATAATGTGTGGTTTGAGTCTAACTCAACCCTACAAAACCGGCTTTTAAGGTGAGGATTGCTCCACTTATAAACACATGTTCAGGCAACATATTGTTTAATGTGGGACTCTAACAATGAGTTTAACAATGTCATATCATCCTGTTGTAATAGGTTATTAGATACTGAAACCAGACTCAAATATCGAGTATATGATACATGCCAGATTTTGGCTGTAGAAACTTAGCCCAGATTGACTCATATCTACTGCCATTTATTTGTTGTTTCTTTTCTATGTAAGGTTCAAACCCAACCCACCATACCAGTGTTGTTTACAATATTCTTAGTATGAACTTAAACTTTCTCTGTCACTCGTTTTAGCTTTCTATTCATTTTTTATGTCCATTTTGAAGACAATTTTATTATTTTACTCTTCCCTTCTCTGACTCTGTCCACCTCTCCCTCTCTTCCTCGGTTCCTCCCACTTGCCTTTTTCACACTAAATGTGTTGCCAAGACACTCTTTTTCACATTTCATCCACTGTACTTATTATTTACATCTGCTATCTTTTTTGTCACTTTGTATGATAGATACAAGCTACTTCAAGGTTATCTAATCAAGGAAAGAGATTGTGTAATTATTTCCTTAGAAATTTTGCAAATACGTTGCAATCTTTGCCAGAGCTTGTTACATGGAAATGCTATTATTTTCATGGTTTCCATATATATATATGCTTTCAATTCAATCATTTTAATTTGTTTCTCTGTTTTATGTCCTGTAATTCAAGGTGTCAAAAAAAGCAAGGAAATTCAAAAAGAAAACCTCCAATGGACCAGAAACAGGGAATAAACCAACTGGAGATCATTCTTGTGTTAATAAAGAAGCTGGCATTTCTATTGACAATCCTTTAGGTGAAAACCATTTGCTACATAAGGAATCCCTACCTAATGTAATCTCCACTAACCAAGAGGGCATCCCTGATGATAATGAACATCAAAGTCTCGAGAAAGATGTGAACTCTCAAGTTCGCTTGGAATCAATGGAAAACAAACATCTTGATGATAATGAACACGAAAATGCCAAGGGAGATGTGAACTCCCAAGTTCCTTTGGAATCAATGGAAAACACACATCTTGATGATAATGAACATGAAAATGTCAAGGGAGATGTGAACTCCCAAGTTCCTTTGGAATCAATGGAAAACACACATCTTGATCATAATGAACATGAAAATGTCAAGGGAGATGCGAACTCCCAAGTTTGTTTAGAATCAATGGAAAACATACATCTTGATGATAATGAACATGATAATGTCAAGGGAGATGTGAACTTCCAAGTTGGTTTGGAATCCGTGAAAAAGACAAATCTTGATGATAATGAACACAAAAATGTTGAGGAAGATGTGAACTCCCAAGTTGGTTTAGAATCAATAGAAGACACAAATCTTGAACATCTTAATGAGGATATGTTGGATGAGACTGGTGATTTTTCTGAAGAAGATCAATTAAATACAACTAGTGAAGTTGATTTCAATGTTTCAACGCTTGTTTCCGCTTTTGCAAATCACAGTATCATTCAGAAATTATGTTGGTTGCTCAAGTTTTATAAAAGCAATTCCCTTGCTATAAATCATTACATAATAAGCATGTTGCGGAGAATTAGTGATGAGCTTGAACTCCATCCCATGCTCTACCAGGTTTGGTCTGGAAGGAATTTCATCATCAATGAATCATGTAGTTGTTTATGAATGTGAATAACATTTCTAATCTTGTGAACATATTCTTGTAGTTGTCGCTGCTCACAACTTTCTATGATATTCTTGCTGAACAAAAGTCATGCCCCTGCAAGGAATATGCAAGTATTGTTGATTTCCTGAACAGTTTGGTCAGAAAGATGCTAAAGAAAATGAAAAAGCAGCCCCTCCTATTTGTTGAAATTCTTTTCTGGAAGACCCGAAGGGAATGCCATTACATCAATGTAGAATATATGTTGGATGAACTTAGCCATTTGAGAAAAGAAAGTAAAACTTGGAACAATACTCAAGGAGATGGAGAAATTGGTTCCTCCCCTGTGGCGCAGACTCGTAGAAGTATTGCTGATGCACTTGGTGATGATGAAGCGGATGTTGTGATCTCTCATGAATCAAGATATCAAAAGTAAGATAAGATTATCAAACTTGTTAAGATTCTCATGTAAAATTCCCCGGCTTTTGGGTTTTGTTTTTCTTAGAGCTAGATGTCCATTTTTAGAATGTGGGGCCAGTTTTCAGTTTATGCTTAATTGATCCATAATTCATCTAGTAAAGATACTGCAGTGGGACTAGTCTTTTTTTAATTTTTATTTCAGCAATGGCGAAAAACTTGATGATGTTGAAGGTTTTGCTTCTACCTCAGGCCGTAAGAATAGCAGAGATGCTAACAAGTACGTTTAAACCTTGAGATCAAAGTTTATTTAGATTTTATAGTTTCTGATACTTGGTTTACTTGGATAACAGTGGGGAGCCATGGTTGGAAGATGAATCTCAAACAGCTCCGAGAAGAAAGAAAAAACTCATTCTAGATGCTGAATTGGAGATGCAAATTAAGAATCTCTATGAGAAGTAGGTTTTACCTGCTCAAACCATTGGTGCAAAAATAAAAGAGTCACAATGATAAATTAGTTAATTGCTAGTTGTTTTTATTGGTATTTTTATTGTCTTGTTTATAAGATTAACATTCATTTTGATAATCAGTTCTTCTATGCCTTAAATATATCAGATTCAAAGATGACCGAAATTGTAGTCGACTTATTGCTGAAGAGCTAGATCCAGATGGTAAAATTTCTCCAGCTCAAATATCCAACAAATTGAAAAAATTAGGGCTAACAATTGCTTCGAGGAAAAAGAAGGGTGATGCTAATGAGACTTTCTCAACAAGCCCTAATCAATTAGAAGGTGGCGGCGTAGCTGAAGCTGTGAATTTAGAGGGAAGCCTATTGGTTCAGCATCGGTGAGTATAGAATGAACTGCAATGCTTATTAAATATCACTGGTTAAGTAATAAACTACAATTAGCATTTTTTCCACAAAATATATATTTCCTCCTTGATTCAATAAGTTTCAGAAACATTGCTCATCCAAATTCAACAATTTGCTTATACTCATTGTATTAAATGTCATGGTATTCTCTAAGTTTGTGTTCAATTCCATATTCATAGGCAGAAAAGAAAAAGAGTCAGTGCTTTCAGTGAAGATCAGGAAGCCCATATCAAAGTTCTATATGAGGAGTAAGTACTTAACTTGGTTGCTTGGTAGAGGGCTGAATTTTCTCTCTCTGCTCACTTCTTGATGAATGCCGAATGAATAGTGAAAAAATAGCATGTTTTCTGAGTTTTTTATATTATTTTTGCACAAGACAAGTAAAAGAATTGTAGCCTGTGCTTTTCCTTTTAATATCTGGGTTGTTGCTTTGGCAGATTCAAAGACCATAGAAGATGTAGCTATATGATAGCCAATGCACTGGATGTGGATGGTAAATTCACACCTGCCCAAGTCTCTCGAAAACTTAAGCAACTTGGGTTATATGTTCCGCAAAAGAGTTCTAGAGGAAATATTCACCAAAAGGGGGAGGATCTTATGGGTTATTCTAAGGATGGAATGGATGAATCTGATGATGAGACATTGGTATCGTTGATAGATAGGTAATGTTGCATTACTTACTTTTATACAAATTTGCGATATTAATACTTGTCCATTTATAAAATTATATTAATTAATCACCATGCAAAATTCATTTCAAAACATCATATATGCACATTTTTTTGTTGATTTTATTCTTCAATTTTATACATAGATATATACAGTTGTTCTGAATTTCAATTTTTTTAAAATGCAACTTTTTGTGTACCCTGTTGAACGAGTCTCTCCTTTTTTCTCCCTTTAATTATTGTTTTATTTAATTTTAGGAAAAAAGTTAAGAAGGGAAAGAAATCAAGCAAACCATTTCATGAACAGACCAATGAGGATAAGCTTTCAAAAGATGTTTCTGATGATGAAATACTTGGCTCCATCCTCAAGTAATGTCCCCTTTACTTCCTTTTCTGGGACCAGTAGTTTACTGATAATGATGGGATCTTAAATGTTTATATTAAGAATATAGTTTGAACTGGCGAGTCTTCATTTTTCTGCTTCTATCTATTCAAGATCTGTCTCCTTCTCTTTCATTCCTTTAATTATTGTTTTATTTAATTTTAGGAAAAAAGGGAAGAAAAGAAAAGAATCAAGCAAACAGGTACACGAACAAGCTGGTGAGGATAAATTGTCAAATGATGATTCTGATGATGAAATACTCGGCTCTATCCTCAAGTAATGTCCCCCTTTACTTCCTTCTCCAAGACTAGTTGTTTAATGATAACAATAGGACCATAAATGTTTTATATTAGTAATTTAGTTTGAACTGATGATTCTTCATGCTTCTGGTTCTATTCTACTATAGACCTCCGGTCTCTGTATCTACAAAAAATTTTCTCAGAATTAACCAACGTTTTTTTTAATTAGGAAAAAAAAGAATAGATCTGTATCTGGTGAACATTTACTTAAAAACGCCAATGAGGGTGAATTATTGAGATATGATTCCAAAGATGAAATTCTTAAATCTGCTCTGAAGTAAGTATTCCATTCTTCATCTTTTCTATTCTAGTTCTACTATTCCTATCTCTGTATCTATAATTTTTTTTTTTAGAATTAACTAATGTTTTTTTTAATTAGGAAAAAAAAGAATAGATCTGTATCTGGTGAACTATTACATGAAAACACCAATGAGGGTGGATTGCCTAGATACGATTCCGAAGATGAGATTCTTCAATCTGCACTGAAGTATTCCATTCTTCATCTTTTTTATTCTAGTTCTACTATAGACCTCCTGCCTCTGTATCTACAATTATTTTCATAGTTAACTAATGTTTATTATTTTAATTAGGAAAAGAATTAATAAATCTGTAGCGGGTGAACATTTACATGAAAACACCAATGAGGATGAATTGTCTAGATACGATTCTGAAGATGAAATTCTTAAATCTGCACTGAAGTAAGTATTCCATTCTTCTCTTTTCTACTCTACAAACCAATTTACAATAGGACCATGAAATGTGTATATCGGGAAATTAGTTTGAGCTTTTAATTTTTCCTGCTTCTCCATATATCTGCTCCTACTTAAAAAAAATCATCAATTCTTCCATTTATACATGTTTGGTCTATTAGAAATTTTATAAAATCATGTTCTTACGTTTATTTTTTCCCCTTTGTTATACTATGTTTAGAGCATTTTTGCCATTTTTAACAATACAGACATACTGTATCAAGCTTTTTGTATTTTTTAAAATGTTTTTAGCTGATTATTTTAATGGTTGAATCAAATGGCATTTGCAGTGAAAATCAAGTAGGTTTTAAGAATTCCCAAGTTGAAAATAAGCAAGTGGATCCTGACTTGGAAGATTCAGAGGATGATGTGGCTGTTAATGTACTTCCTGACAATGCTGTATCAAGAAGGAAGCTGAGAATGGTGATGGATCTTGAGGACGATGACTGATGTTAAAGTATGGTTAAGGTGCTGGTTGATGATTCCTTTATACTTGATTGTTGGCTTTCAACTTGTACAAATATTACGGTATTGAACTGATTATTTAAGATTTGATCCTTGTGTATAGTTGGTTTTGTTGTAATTTCTCAAACAGTGCAACATATAAATGTTATTATCCTATGTATTTTCAAGTCTAGAGATATGTGAACACATTTGCTGTGTGGATTGAGTGTATGAGAATTGAATCATAGAAGGAGGAGAGAAAAAGGATACTTTTGTTTGCTTGTTACATAATCGATAGTAAAGAGTGAGGCTGTTCATGGGACAATTTAGTGAAAAAGTTTAACACAACTAAATTAAATTATAGTAAAACAATATATTAGAACTGAATTGAATTGTTTCGGAACTGAATTAATCGTTTCACTTTGTTTAGATTTGACCTAAATTAAAATTATTGATTTAGCTGTTTCAAAATTTTAAATTGTACGGACTGTTAGTAGACAATTTTTCTTGAACTGGAGTATTTATTCAAGAATTGAATCCTATCTTTCTGTATGAAATTAGTATGGAGATACACTTACATATTCATTCTATATGATCTAATTCATTCTTAATTGGGACACTTATTTTGACATTCCCTTTTCATCATAGGCATTAAATTTTTACTTTATAAAGAAATAGACTATATTATAAATATACTATTATAACGTGGATTTCTCAATTCACCTCATAACCTTCTTATCCATCCCTGCGAAATTTCATTTTTGCTTTTGGAAAATCGGAAATAAACTTTCGATTAATATTATATATTATGCAAATCACGTTGAAAAGGATTGAGTGTGAATCAGAAGTATATTTTTGATTTTAAATTCTATGTAATATTTCGATTTTAAATTCTATGTAATATTTCAATAAAGCGTGTATGAGACCAAATTTAGAATCTGAAATATATTTCTGATTTTTACCTAAATATTTTAGAATAGTGTGTACCGAAAATATATTTTTGATTTTTCAAAAATATTTTTGAGTTTTCACGGAATACGTCCCACCCTTATAGAATGGATTAAAAAATCCACTAAAATTTATAAATTAAAGACTTAAATAGTATGTTGGTCCTTCTAAATGAGTGTATTTTTCATTTGTCTTTAATTTATTTTTTTAAAAGTATTTCTTGAATGTTAATTTTTGTTTTGTTTTACTCATTAAAATAAAAAAAGAAAAGAACAAATTTTAAATCTTCATGAAACTTGAAGATTTTAAATTTAGGACTAAAACTAAAAATGTTTAACATTCAAAGACTATTTAAAGAAGAAATACAAATTAGAGATTATAAACAAAAACACACTAACTTAGAGTAATATTTAAACCTAAATTAATCTATACACTTATCAAATAAGATGAAAGTGTCATATATATATATATATATATATATATATATATATATATATATATATATATATATATATATATATATAATTGATTTCCTCAAGCAATAGGGTTTTATTAGTCCCAACACGATGATTGACTAGTGCCAGTACCGCTTTTTGAAAGTAAGTGAAATAAGTGAACAAATGATAAGAATAGAAGATGGGGCTTGCTTTCTGACGGAACGTAGTGCAGATTTTTTTGCGTTTCGAAGTACATGCCCTACCCTAATTTAACAATGTTATCTCGATTTCGTCATGTTGAAACGAGTTATATAGATACAGGCTGAATTTGAAGGCTGTCGACTTATTACTCTCGAGATTCATATATATATATATATATATATATATATATATATATATATATATATATATATATATATAAATCCTGAATCTATAATAAAATCAAAATAAATTACAAACAATAATAATGTTTATAATACAAATAGAGAATTTCTTAACCACCCTATAACCTTCTCACGTACCACGTAAAATTCCAAAAATACCCCTAAAAACGAAAATATATTTCTGGTGCGCACAATTACGTTCATTTTTTTAAAATTTTCTAAAAATGTACTTCCGGTATAAAACCAGAAATACACTTCCGATTTTCAATTCAACTATTACTAAATAATTTCGCACACTTTTAAATTTTAATCTTTTCCGGACTAATAACTCAACATTTCAAATGTCCAATAAGTAGTAATGCTTTTCAACAATTCTAGTACCCTAGTTGATCACCGTAGACATGATGCATCAGATAAAGCAGGAGAATGCAACAAGCATGAAGTGTGCTAATAGGATTGCAAACCGAAAATGTAGAAGTGCATTTCTAGAATTTTTTTGAAAAAAAGAATGAAGTGGTGCGCATCAGAAGTATATTTTCAATTTTTAGGGATATTTTTATAATTTCACGTGGTACGTGAAAAGATTATGGAGTGGATTAAAAAATTCACTACAAATATATTACTATGTATGCCAGACCTACCCGTTTCTACGATGCATCCCATACTGCAGTGTCGTCCGTGTCTCAATAAAAATGACATCTACAACGTCCCTCTTAGGAGAGCCTTCAAAAAAAAAACTCTTATGTCTATACCCGCTTATGTAAGATCCATAATACATCAACATGTAAGAAACATATCAACATGATATGTCCTAATATGGTCCTCCTCTAATTTCTCTGATGAACTGGTTCAGGTGGATCTTCTGGAGCATCTAGTGTCATATAAGATTGTGACACTCAAAATAGATGGTGCAATATATTTTTACATTGTCAATTAATAACAACCATGTAAAGTGGCAAATCACACTGATTGAATACCTGTGTAATATTTTTTTACACTGACAAGACACTGCTAAGACTGCTATTAAACTCAATCTAAATAAGATTTGAATTCAAAATAGAGAGAAATATGAGGAAAAATAAACTTATAAAAAACATTGAAGTGACGAGAGTAAAAACAGATAGAGTAATATGTAAAAAATATATATTTTATTTTAATTGTATTTAAATAATAATATAATTTGTAATTTATTTGTGTAAATTGAAGCAAGAATTAGTTAGACATACAATTTAGTTGGAAATGGTAATTTTAAGACCAATTTTATCTTCCATTTGTATTGCTGTCAACTTTTAATTCAGGGGCAGATTGTTCTTTTCCCTTTAATTTAGTTATCTTATATTATAGACAAGATTCCACAACATTCAGTTTTAAATGAGGGTTGAAAATTGAGAAAAATGCCTAGTCAGTTTTAATAGAAAACACATTTCAAATAAAACAGTCAAAATCCCTTTTCCCTAGTAATTCTTTGATAAATTGATATCCATATATAAGTTTTCTAAACACCTCCATCATCGTATGTAGTAGCATCTCATCTCATACAGTAAAAATATTTGATAGCAGGGATCTTGTGAATGGTTCTAGTTAATGTACTGTATTTTCTCTAACTTCATACATCCTTTTGTCCTCAATTTCAACTAGGCTGAATTGCAGCAAATAAGACATGAGAATCTAGTGTGGATTACTTAACTTGGCCATAATGGTATCATTACAAGCATCATCGTGTACCAAAAAAGTTTCGGTGCACAGCCAATTAAATGGACGTACAGGAACAAAGGCACGAAACAAATCATGCAAATAGATGAAAATCATAGGCGACTTATCACAGCTTCCACTTCAGAAGGGGTATAAAGATGATATGCTGGAGCCACCCTGGCAATGTCAACGTTGTTGGGAGTGACCTGATGTGAAAAGTCCAGAGAGGAAATAAGTTATATTTTATTCTCCATTTCATTTCAGTAGAGGGAGACAAACAATTGCAAGTACATGCGTTTAGTTTTAACTTTACCTTCTCTTCCATAACTTGCTTGAGAATGGATAAAGCAATAGTCTCAGCTTCTTGAAGAGACAAGTCCTGCACAACATAATAAATCAACACCAAACTCAGCTTGTTTTCATGTCATCTTGATGCCTCTATACTGAAAGATAATCTTTCAGCAAAATGTTGCCAGCCCATGAACAGAAATTCCAATACAGTTGTTATTAAGGGACTCTATATATTGACATGAATGGTTAATATTTTCTGTGCTAATAGCTTTCTTTTACTGTTTAAACATATCTTATCATTAACAAGATTTGTTTTATTTTGTCATGAACTAAATGAAAATCAAGTAAATCTTTACAGAAAAATTTGTTGCAACTTCAGATAAATATATAAGTTATTTGTAACAGCATTGAGGTAATTAATATAAAAGTGCCCTCTTCTGAATCTATCCTGCCATTCATGCTGGATAACAGCACTCCTTATTTCCAGGGTAGAGTGAAAATCAAGTTAATCTTGTTGAAAAATTTATTGCAACTTCAGATAAATATACAAGTTATGCAAATCAGCATTAAGGTAATTAATAAAAAAATGTTCTTTCTCTTCTCAATGTAGCCTGCCATTCATGTTGGATAACAGGACTCCTCATTTCCAGGGTCTGGATCCTTTTGTGTGTGGATGGACATCTCGATTTATTTGTGTATGGAGTGAGTTATGATCCTCTTCATTTCTCAAAAGAAATGGAAGGCTCCTCTTGAAAAGAGGTTGACATAAATAATTTGATTTTTGAAGTATGTTTAACGATGGTGGGACCCACCTTGTGATAAAACCCACTGTCTACTTTTTCTTCTATCTCTCCAAATGGAACAATCTATTTCTTTTGAAAATTGGAAAGAATCACAAATTGAATCTATTTCTCAAAAGAAATTGAAGGATATATTTGGAGTGAGAAAGAGAGATGGTTTGTCAAATCTTTTTCATCATTTAATTCTTTTGAACTTTTCCTAATCTATGTTCTCTCTCCATAATAGAGCCCTCCATTTTTTTTAGAAACGGAGAGGAACTCATCCCTGACAGGTACATGCGATAATAAAAATCCAACAGTTGTTTAATGAATATTTGTAAATCTCTAAAAAATAAAATGTAGCTGAAATGCTTTACTCCATAACCCATCATCTCCATTCCTTCTCTGCCACAATGACCATCCACACGGCCCAGCACTAAGCAGATCTCTGCTAATCTTATCTTCCCCAACGCATTGGTACCAACCACCTTTCATTCAAATTTTTTGTTCTTTTTATTGACTTTATTTTTCCAAACTTCTGTGTTTTTACAATTTTACTAATGATTTCAGATTTGGGGGCAGGATTTGCTGTTATTGTATTCGGTGAATCTCTTGTTAGTGTAGCATTCATATGGCTGTACTCCTTATTAACCTGTAGCTGCAGCAAGGTGTCAGGGAGTGGATGGGGTGGCTGGAGTACAGATGAAGAGTAATGACCAACAAGGAGTTCTTCATCTAAAATGTTTTTTTATTTAAAATAATAATAATCTCATCCCTTTTTGTGTTAACCGTGTTAATTCCGTGTGCCCTCTCTTTTCCACATTTCAATCCCAACTAACAATTTTAATGCTACGAGCAGATTGAAAGATTAAGAAACAACCGACATTAAGAACAATTACCTTGTTGTATTGTTCTTGCAGAGAACTGTCAGCACCTTCTGATCCTGAACCAATAGCTTTTGCATTGCATTGCCAGAATGTGCCAGAAGGATCGGTATAATATCTGCAAATCACAACAATTGCATTCAGTAAAAACAAGCCCAGAATGTAAAAACAACCAAACTGTATCATCTAGTGAGAGAAGTAATAGAGCCTCTGCCTACAAAAACAAAATACCCAGACTGTGCATTTATTTTCTGTTTTAACAATGATCTCCATTAGTATGTGTTGATAGGCATGAATGTGAAAATTGCTTACAGTTTTTAGGGTTAATCTCAAGATCTTATAGGGAGGTAAGATACAAACTACCCCCAATTGTTTCCCCATAAGGTTCAAAAGGTGCTAAATTGCTACCCTGAACTGGTTTGATGGAAGAAACTAAAAGATCGGAATATATTTTGCTCCTATAGTTGAACATGCAGAGTAGACACCCGAACCACAGAAAAAAAAATGTATTTGCTAACAAACGAATGGTAAGAGTAGGAGGTGTATTGAAACTATAGCATCTTTCTCTTGAAACCATAAAGTAAATTGATAAGAAAAAATGAAGGACTACATGACTACGAAATAATTGCAACGATCTTCACAACTATCTTGAGAAAGAAAGGAAGAAGTGATGAGCAGAGGACATATGTTACTTTCAAGGAACAGAGTGAAACAAAAAAGTGAACACTGCCGGAAAATAATTCTTGGCAAATATGTCCGGTTTAGAAATGATTCAACATCAAAGAAAAGTCATTAGAATCACGTGAATCGCATCAAAATATCAGTTTGATAAGTGCTACTCGTTAGCCACTCTTGGCGTATGAATAACCAGAAAAGGTGTAATTGTCCTTGAAAAAAATTCACCACAAGTCTTTTCACTGATCCCCAAAAAAGTAAATGTAACATATAAGGAGCAATAAACATCAACTCAAAAAAAGATTACCAATACCATAGATTCAGACAAACACAGAAAACGAGCCAAAAGGATGAGTCCATCACAGGATCCACATGTTACCATTGCTTAGATGGAAAAAAGAAATACTTACAAGCTAGGTCCATTCTCGTCATGGCCAGCAATGAGGAGAGACACTCCAAATGGTCGAGACTGTCGGGGAAAAAGAAATGGTGTTATCAGGAAAGCTCACAAGTTTTGAGCAAGCAAACCAAAAGAAACACAATAAAGCTAAAAAGTTTTGTACCATTGATTCTTCATCGCCTTCACCAAAGCGCAAAGCTAGGTCACAAAGAGCTTGAGTTGTAGACTCTACAGTCATGGGTTCACCGTAAGAGAACCTATGATTCTATGAACAACAAGAAACCAAAATACATCAATGACCAACCAATAAACTAGCTTCAATATCATAGAAAGGTAAGAAACAGTACCTGAGTTTCCACTCGGGCATGCTCGACAAGTGTACGAGCATCAGCAATCAATCCACTCATTGCACAACCAATATGGTCATCAATTTCCATAATTTTCTCAACGCTGCTAGGCTCCTGAAACCAGAATTTACACTAAATTAATCTAGCAAATCTCTTGACATTGCAGCCACAATAAAATGATAAAATTTAAACTAAATTAATCAAAAAATGAAATAAAAGGAACAAGAAGAGACCAGTAGAGGGGAAGTAATACGCTTTTCAACTGCAAGGACAACACCCTCTTTGGTCTTCAAACCGATTGCAGTGGATCCAAGCTGCAATCAAGTAAAAGCCATTAAAAACACAAACACTATAACAAACCATTTTCAGGCGAGATCGGGGAAAAACAAAGAGCATACCTTGATGGCTTCGATGGCATATTCAACTTGAAACAAACGGCCTTCAGGAGAAAATGTGTTGACTCCTCGGTCATACTCAGTTCTAATTCGTTCAGAAAATATGAATAAATTAGAGCTAGAAATGAAACCCTAATACAATTGGGAGAAGATGGATTATCTATGGAATTGAAATATAGCAAGAGAGAGAAACCCTGAAATGAAAAAAATTGTGCGATAAAAGAGAGAGAAAGAAAGAAAGGGTTTAACCTTGTGAGAAACATTTTGGATTCGATTTGATTATGACTGCATAAAAATGGCGGAGGATTGGCGGAAAAACAAGAGAGAACAGATGCTTGTGGGTTCTCTGTGTGTGCTCTCTTCGGTCTTCACACTCAGCTTTGTGAATCACCAATGGGCTCTTGTCTTGCTCAATGGGTTAGTAAAATTCACAAATATTTTTATTTTAAATATTGATTACTTGAATAAGGTTTTATTTTGTTTCCATGACCAAATGTTTTAAATATTAATTAATCTCATTATTGATGATTTAGAATACTAATTGAGTGGATATAATCGAGGTTTATTTAGCATGTGTCTGAATACATTGTTGTCAACTTTTAATGCAGCAGCAGATTGCTCTTTTCCATATCATTTAGTTTCCTTATATTTTGTTATAGATAGATGATTTTAATGATTAATCTGTTTCGTCTTATTTATTATTTATATTGATTTTAAGAGGAAAATCAACATATAATCAATTTTAATCAATACATATAATTCAATGTAGGCCTAGAGGCAAGACTAATATTGTTTATCATGACTAATGTTGTTTTATATTTCACTCTAATCATGTCTACGATCTTTTGAACTTTATACTATTATTTTCTTAAAAACAATGGTTAAAAAAAGTTGTAACAGATAAAAGTATAGTAATATCTTGGACATAAATTTATTCTTCCTCCATGGGAACTTTTTTTTGCCACACGTTTTCTTGGAAATAAAACAATATTCTCAAGAATCTTTTATACCCGTGATTAAAAAAGCTTTTAACAAGCATAGAAATCTACAAAGATAATTTGAAACAAACATCTCTTATTTTTTTACAATAGATTTTCTCTTATTTCCAACTCGTTTGATTGATTCTTAATGGTTTCATGTAGTTTTGTTAGTAAAACCATGAGGCTTGCAATGTTGGGTGATTGATTCTTAATGGTTTCATGTAGTTTTGTTAGTAAAACCATGAGGCTTGCAATGTTGGGCCAGAGGCAGACCAAAACTTGACAAACGAGACAATTTTCATTAAGTTGGTGATCAGAACAGAGGAAAAACTTGATCATGACAGCAACATTATAGTTAGAGAAACACTGACAATGCTGCAACCAAATCCCTATTGCGACCTATCCATTCTAAGTGGAAAAAAAATCATAAACATATATAGTCTTGTAACTGCAAAACAAATAACCAAATTGCATAAATATACACATCCTACCTGTAGACACAGAATTTACAGAGTTGGTTGCAATATACATTATAATGACAGATCAATAAATTACAACATAAAAATCCAATAGAGCCTATTTAAACTCTCGCCAATGAAAGAATGAGTCCAAGTTAAAAAAAAGGGGCACTACGATAGTAAAGATGTTACTCGGACAGAGTTATCAGCTGATCCAGTCAAGAAAATGGGCAAAGTTGGATGCCAATCTACAGCAGTAATAGAAGCACCGTGAGAAAGTGTTCTCCAACCATTCAAATGATCCTGAACCTGACAAGATAACCAGACATTGTCATTTTCAGTTAACTGACAAGATAATTAAAAATATTCACACCAAAATTTACTTTGCTTTTAGAAGTCAAACTAAAATACAGATAAGCAGATTATAACCCACCCTTCAAAGGGAAAGTCTAATTATAATGCTTGCAGAGGAAATCAAGAAACATCAACCTGATATATGGGTGCTCTAAGTGAACTGGATGTTACCAAGAGTCTCCTCCCATTTGCATCTAATGCCATATCACGTCTATAATAATTTGAATCATTATCGGGGTAACAAAACCTACAAAATGCAAAGAATAACATGGTCAGAATTAATTGTTCAAAACACAAATAAAAGCAAGGATAAAGGAATGGGGATACACCATTATTCCTCATTTAGCATGAATGAGCTAAAATATTTTCATCAGGAAAAAATGCATAAGTTATACCGCCTATTCCACAAATGCATTGAATCTGAGTGTGTGGATTATGTGATTAGTTTCAGCCCCTCATAATTTGAATTGAATTGTCACGCGATTTTATAGTATTAGTAATACTCTAAATAAAATATACGTGTGTATACGATTTGAAATTGTGTACACATGTTCTGCGGTAAGAAAGACGGTCCTAAGAAAAAGACCAGCCATATATGACATCCCTTCATTTCATTTATCTAATTTTGCAATCTTTGGCTGGTATTGGCACACAAATAGAAAAAGGAAATATTATGAGTTTAATCATAAGGTGTCAAACTCGAATATACCTACTACAGTCTCTTGACCACAAGATTTGACCTTGGTTTTGCAAGCTCCACTCAAAAATCTGTTAACAAAGAACTAATTACAACAAAGTTTGCAATCTATTCCCACAAACTGGAATAACATCAAATTAATAGTACTTGCCTTCCCATCTGAGCCGAAGCTAAAAATGCTAGTCTCATCTGGTCCAAAAAGAATAGAACTGATGGAAGAATCATGTGCAGGCCAGCCAGTGATTTGTAGACCAGCAGACATGTCTTTGGGTTTGTTAAGGATGACATGATTTTTGTCAAACCATGTGACTCTTCTAGACATTCAAAATGTGTTTTCTTATGTTCAAAATTAAAAAGAAAAAACTGCAAAATTGATCTCATGAGTAACTTATACAAGCTATAAAACAATTTATTAATACACATAAGCAACCAAGTGGATAAAAAGGATACCGAACATGTGAATCATTCCATCAACAGCAGAAGCTGCTAAAATCTTCCCATTGTGATTGAAACATAGAGAAGTAATTGCCGGTGGATCTTCTCCAAGAGGAAGAACTGTCTTTATGGAATCCAAAATTAAACATAGCCATTGAATGGCTTAAGTATTATATACAAAGAAGCACATACCATGGCCTTCCATGTCTTCATGTTCCACACAGTGAGTGAAGCGAAACCCAGGTTGTCACAATAGTTGGAACCAGACCTACAGAGACAAAATGGACCTCATAATTCCTTGCAAAAACGTATCAACAGTGTGGTATTAACAAAAATACAATGGAAAGTATGTTCATTTAGTGGGTAATAAAAGGCGGGGATACCCTGACCAACACTATTTCATTTTCAGCATACATTCATTATTATGTCCAAAATAAAACAGAGAATGTACAAATATTGGACTAACATTGTGTTTAACAGATGATCAATATTGAAATCACCAAATTCAACAATTTTACTATTTCAGTAAAAGGATTCGATATTTAAAATTTTGATGCATACCCTCCAGATGCTGCTGCAGACACAAAAATAGGTTCAACAGGACTGCACTTTATGTCCAATACACTGTAAAATCACATACACTTGTGTCAGACAAATGAAAGCAATACACAAACCCGGAAAGTTTTATACACAGGAAATACCTTGGAAATGCTTCAGTTGTGTTAAGGTCGCAAACAACTCTCTTTGCGTCCACATTCCATGCCTTAATGCACGCATCAGATGTACCTATCAGAAGCTTTTATCAAGAAGAACAACCCAATTATTTTAACTTACAATGTAATATAATCAATATAATGGAATAATTTCAATCACAATGATAAATCAATTCACATACCAAGCGGTCTGATTTGCATTCCCAGTCAAGTGACAGAATTTCAGTGCCACAATATATGGTTGCATTTCTAGACGCTGGAGTTGATGCATCGTATGTCCATATCCTTTATCGAAAGATGTAGATAAAACAATAAAATAAGACCAAATTTCTTGAGAGTATTTGAAAGGTAAAGAAAAAACATTATTGAAAGTAGGCATTATAAAGTGCTATTTCCAAACAAAAATGTAGTACAATAAACTTTATTTCTATCTATTTAATTTCTTATACATTGTTGACAATGTTACTATAAATACATCCACACAGAGTTTTTCAATGGTGGAAAATGAATGCAGACTACAGCTAACAATCTCAGGACTAATAACTAGATTAAGACCAATCTATTTTTCCACTTAATCAAAAACTTTTATATGTTAGTTTACATCACCTCCGAGAGAGGGTACCTGGCAGTTCCATCTAGAGAAGCACTAGCAATATTGTTTCCAGATGCAGAGAAGCGGCACCGGCTGATTGGACTGGTGTGCCCCAAAAAAGTCTCCTAAAATCCATAATGATTTCATATTTACACAGTTTTTATAGAAAAACTGTAATATGCTCTTGATAGTTGGGAGTAAGATAAAAAATGTAGAACAAAGGGAGAAAAAGAACACAAATAAGGCTCTATGTACAAATTTTACCTGGTGCTCTACATTGACCTCATCAAAGTCTTCTTCCCTAGACACATCCCCATCGTTTTCTGCCACAAAATTAATTGTTATTTTTATTTTATTTCCAAATATAAAATCAAAGGTAACTGAAATTGCAGTTGATATCTCAGCCTAAAATCAATTTACTCAGCATACAGAAAATTAGGCGTGGTTTTAGTTCAGATAAACTGCAACAAGATTAGGAGCTAATTAAGTGAACACAATGCATCTTGAAATTTTTTCAGAAATAATAATATAATAGTAAAAATTTGGTTGCTTCTCTGTCTCAGTGCTAAATAAAAATACAAAGCTTTCTTGTTTCATTTCCATGAGTGCAACAGAATCCACATTTTGTAGGGTCCGAACAAATACCATCATTTGAAACCAAAACATATTGTCTATCTTCATTCAAAATCAATATATTGTTTTAGAGCAATTTATGCTTACAAGTTACAGCAAGCTGCAGTGTAAAAGTAATATCAAATTTATCTCAACATTGCATACAGAGTCATACTGCGAGACAATTTCATTTACTTTTCAGAATTCACTAACTAGCATTTAACATTATCTACCTTTTCCATACACTGATGACTAGTTAACTAGTTACTCCTATCTTGTTAAAACAATAATTCAACATCATAAGTAACATGTCAGCACATGAATCTTAATAAGTCTATTTATATAAAGTAGCCATCAACTTGCTTAAAAACACAATGATCAAGCAACTACTTAAAGTCACTTCACACAGAAGAAGCGGACTTGAAGTATATCTGTCTGCCTATATGGGGACTGTCATGACCTTTTAAAGTGGTATTGCCAGCCTTGCCATTTCCAAGATAGTCATTCGATAAGAAAGTTGAATTATCGCCAGACTTAGAGCTAACAAACTCAGACTGAAAACTTCCAGGCTCACCCCCAACTAAATCTTGGCCAATCTCTGTTTGAACTTCTAGTGGAAAAGTCTCTGGAGAATCTTTTGACATATGAGTACTTTCTTCATGCAAATTGCTTGATGGGCTAATATTTCCTTCCATACTTCAATCCAAATTAATTAGAAAGGTAAGCAAGACTTATTAGACTTGAGCGTTGAATAAAAATATGCTTACCTTTTAAACTGCCTTAATTGTGTCTCTTTCTCATTGAGTAAAGCCTGAAGTCCTGACAATTTAATATTTAGCAGTGTGATATCACTTTTGAGTTGGTTGGTAGCATTCATCTCTGAACTAATCTTCAGTAGAGCAGGTAGACGTGATTTTATTAAGGATAATTACAGAGGGTCTTGATGAAATTATGAATGTAGAAGACATGAGAAAATCAAACAAAAAAACATAATATATAAAAACGTTGTATGTATGAGATCGTAACATCAGTGCTATCAAATAGCAGTGCTATAGTGCTATAACAAAGCAGAATTTGAATAAATCACTAGTGTTCCACAACCTGCTATATAGTTCAACATGTTGTCCTATAGTCACTATTGCAACGCTATAGCACAGTAGTACAGCGGAATCTTAACAAACTGTTATTTTCTGCATTCCACAATTGACAACATTGCGTAACACCCAGGGCTCAAGAGGGTTATGAGTTATGAGTGATTGTCCGTGCAAAAAGATGAAACACAGATGAGAAGAACCTCTTGGAAGATTTCTAGGTAAAAGCAGTGTATATGATTGTACATTTGAAACAAAGCTTAAAAAAATATATTTTTGTCTCACTCAAACTTTAATTCGGGTATTCATGTATCCTTTAATCTAGAAACTTTCTAGGATCAGCTCCTTGTCCATCTTTTGCACAGGAAATCACTTATCTATCTCCCTAGTCTAGTGAGTCGGCCCAGTTTGTGTCAATAAACAACACCCTACAACTATCAGTGTGAAGTGCTTCATAGCAGTAGCATGATATCGTTCTGTGAGTTGTTTCATTTGCCTTTTTCCCCGTAAATTACCAACATACTGAGCATGATTCAACCAATCACTAATTTTAGTCACACCCTTCAACCTACTTTTGAAACCATTAACAATTGTAAAATCAGTAATATAGCAAAAACCATGTTACCTAAGAATCTGTAATTATGCACCCAAAAAATATCAATATGAAACAAGAGAAACTGTTTTTTCTTTCAAACAAATGCCATGAAGGATATGAGTAGCATTGAAGATCTCACTAAAGAAGTTTCTAACAGAAAGATGCAAAGCCTGATACCACTCCTTGGAGAAAAATACCCGAAATTCCGGATCCAATTGCGGATTCTTCACATAAGGAATTGCTGCAATGCAATACAAAATCTCATCATCACATTCATACATTGAAAAGAAAAAAACGCAAGAATCCTAAAAAAAAACGCACCAAACCATTGAGTCCAATCCTCCTGAGAACTCTGCAACAAATCAGGACCATGAACAGTGAAAAACTCAACAACCCTATCCCTCCGATTGGATTGCAAAGCGTGAACGACGTAGAATCGTAAAACAGAAGCTTCCAATTTAGAGAAAGTTGAAACGAGTGTGGTTTCGAAGGACGAAGAGAGGTAATGTTTGAAGAAACCGAGAAGCGCTGCCAATTTATCGATCTGAAACTTGGGAACGTATAACGAGAAGATTAGGTCAAGAATTTTGTCGACCTGGAAGCCTTTTCCGACGTCGGTGCGCAATTCGGTTTCGTAAGCTTCGAGAGTGTTGGTGAATCCTCGGAACACGAGAAACTCTCTTACTAACTCCTCGGCGTAATGCATCTTCTCCATGTTCTGCAATGCGGCGTTGAATCCGAAAGTATGCGATTGGTGAATTGCGCCGGTGAGGGGGTTGGTGAAGTGTTGGTCTGGGCGAGTCGGCGATCTACCAGATGGAGGAGGTTTTAGGACACAACGGTGGTGGATACACGTGCGTGACACGTGATAAACAGAATGGTAGTTACTACACTAAATTTCTTTTTAGGGTTTTTAATTGCACTCTTGCTATTTAATTTTAAATTCTTAAATTTCTAAAAAAAAGCTCCTCTAGTAAGTTTTGATTTCGAAACTCATATGCATTGCTAAAATAATGTTTAAAATTAAAGTGTAGAGTTTTGGATGTGTTTTGAATGAATTTTTTAACTCTCTTTTAATTATAGTGTGTTTGAATTTTAAAATTCGATCAGAATTTAAATTTTTAAATTTGGATAATGTTGTTTGAGCATTGAGTTTATTTCATATGAATTTTCAGTCTTTTTAATAACATCCGGTGCGTTTGAATTTTAAAACTCATAATTTTGATCTTATTCATATTTTAAAATTCAAATAATATTATTAATGTATTTAGTCTATTTCAGATAAACGTGTCTTGAACTCTTTTGAAATATGTGTTGCGTCTAAATTTTAAAATAAAATTTCTAAAAGGGACATTTTGGAAAATTCTATAGAATTTGAGAGTAATACTTAAGAGTTAAGAAAGAGTTAGAAGTGTAATTAACAACCCCTTTATTTTTTGAATAAGGACCAAAAGTCCAAAACTAAAAATTATTTTGATATTTTGAAATCTTCACACAATTAAATTTTTTTTTTTATAGAAGTAATTCAAGTGACTTCAACGGTGTTAAATTCTAACAAAGCCTAAATATACATTAACAATTAAGTAGTAACAATTTGTGCTAAAAAATTGATACAACTTTTTATACAATTTTTACAACTAAACATAATTTGAACAAAACACCAAATCTATGCTTTTTGAGAAAGTAAAAAATTACAAATTTATCTATACTACAATTTAAACACTATCTCGGTGACATAGTGGAATTGCTACATGTTGCATGAGATGTAAGATGACTAGTAATGGTGAATGAGCTATAGTGATTATACTCTCTTTTCATAGCTTTGTAGACATGATCCAACCCTTCCTCAATTAACTCTAGCACTGTTTGTGGCATGGGTGGCATATTTATGATATTTGATTCTTGACCTTCAAGCATTCTCACCACTTCTCCCATTGGTGGTCTCATTGAAACATCATCCTGGATGCACCAAAAGGCAACATTCAAAGCTCTTGTTAATTCTTCTTCATCAACTGCCCCATTTAATCTTCTATCTGCCACTTTGATAGTTGATCCACTTGTCATCTCCTATAATAACCAAATATTGTATTATCACCGTTTAAATGATGAATTGTGAACAATGACACTTGGTTCACAATTCATCCGTTGAACTATCAAGTTCGGTTTTAAAACATTATGATTAAAGAAGTAACCATAAGACAGTAGAATTATTAAATTAATACTATATGAAATATGAAATATACCTTGTAAGCCCAACCAGGATAGAAGAAGTCTTCTTTGTCAAAGGACAAATCAAGATTTCTTCTACCACCAATGATTTCTAAAAGAAGCATTCCATAGCTGTAAACATCTGCTTTTACGGTTATAGGTCGATTACTAACCCATTCCGGTGCCAAATAGCCTCTAGTGCCTCTTACCATTGTTACCACATGAGAATGTTCCCTTGCCATCAATTTAGCAAGTCCAAAATCAGATACCTTAGGACAAAAGTTTTCGTCTAACAATATATTTTCTGGTTTGATGTCACAGTGTATTATCTTGTTTCTACACTGCTCATGAAAGTATGCAATCCCTTGTGCAGTATTTTTGGCTATATCAAAACGTGTTTGCCAATCGAGTAATCTATCCCGCCCTCGAATTGTAGGGAAAATCCACTGATCCAATGAACCATTTTTCATAAACTCGTAAACTAAAAGCCTGCAAAACAAACATTGCTTAAGCCAATCAAAGCAATGGAATTTGAGTTCTTATGATGAAATTGTCAATAAAATAGTACGCACCTCTGAGGTCCCTCGGAACAAAAACCACATAAACGAACCAAATTCATATGATGCATTGAGCCAATTGTGTTTACTTCGGTGATAAATTCTTTCTCTCCATGAGGCAAAATCTTATCAAGTTTCTTCACTGCAACTAAGGTACCGTCTCCTAAGCTTCCTTTATACACACTTCCAAATCCACCTACAAAATATAAACAATTAGCAACAAATTATACTGAAATCAAAGCGCGGTAAGAGTCAATTCAATATAGGACACACATATGACATACCTGTTCCTAGAAGCTGCGAAAAGTTGCTTGTCCTGATTTGCAAAGCGCGGTAAGTAAAATTCACTGGAGCACCTGATAAGACCAATGAACTTTCCATCTCTCTTTTCAAAGTCCTTTTTCTATGAACACTGTAATACAGTAACATAGTGAGTAAAATAATGAGAACTATCATGCCTAGAACAATTGAAATGATCACAGCCTTTTCCTTAGCATTTCCCGTTCCATCAGAAGAACTGTTGTTATTAGACCTTCCTTCTTGTCCTTCCGATGTCCACGAACTATTTGCTCGAACCTTCACAAACAAAGTAGAGCTCGTATCTTCAAAACCGCCGAAACTTAAACTCCTCAACACCCAACAAAAAGGTCTTTCTTCATTTAGTCCATAAACAGAAGCAACACAATCACAATCTGATAAACATGCATCACCGCATTTTGAAACAGAAGAGACATCACTCTCACTATAATTAGCTATTATTGAAGATTCAGAAAAATAATAATTAGTTTGTTGCACTGTCGAAATCCTAAACTTGGATGTCATGTTTTCGTTTTTTCCATTAGTACATTTTCCAACAAGAGATGAATTCTCATAACACTGTCCATCTCTTCCTACTTTAGAAGTTCCTGGTAAACAAGTGCAAGAAGCATTAGTCTTAGTTTTATCCAATTTACAAACCCCATTACCACAAATTCCACCAATATCACATGGATTTGAAACTGCAGCCCACTGTGACACCCATTGTTTTGATCCATTAACGTCTTCCCATCGGTATAATCTCAGATTTCCGTTCTCTTCGAGAGTTAGTCTCCTAAGAACGGTTAACGGTGTAGATTGATGAATTGCAGAAGCTAAACCTGCATCATCATTATCATTCTTATAAACATAAACTGCACCATCAGATGAATTTCCATACACAATTCCAAAGCTTCCGGCTTGATCTAAAACCGCGATAACTTCTCCAGTTACATTGGAAATCTCAGGACCTTGCCAATAAGAATAGTTTGCATATGATTCATTTTCATCAAAAGTTTGATAACTTTCTGGAAGATTGTAAGTTAGTGCAAGACTTAAAGAAGTTGGTTGCTGAAGCATTTTGAGAGCATAGTAGCCACCATGAGATGAAGATTTTGATGAAGTTAACTCTGAAGAAACTGTTAGAGGCTGGTTTGGGAGAAGTGTGTTTGAAGGTTGAGAAAAACTCTGCCATATAGGGTGGTTGTTTGTGCTGTGAAGAATGAAGTTACCAGATTCTGACATGGTTGCTGATTCTACATTAGCATTTGAAGTGTTTGAGGCCCATATGGTGACATTTTTGTCGACGAGAACAAGGTTTCCTGTTGTGTCAAGCTCCAAAATTGCTTCTTGAGATGTAGGTGAGTTTCTGTTTGGATTGAAAAAGAAAATTAATCAGTTTATGCATTAACAATGTATGCAAAAGACTATGATAGTCCAACGTGGACACACGTATCAGATACTATACATATCTGATATACACAGATACGTCAGTCATTGAAAAATCTATGATACATTACGAAAGACGTACCTACTGGGTGACCAAATGAAAGTTCGATCTCCTGGGAGGCTAGCAAACCAAATGCCTAACGTGTAGAATCCATTATCAGTGTCTGATGGAGTGAAGCCGATAGCGAATGTTCCGTTATCAGAAACCCAAACTTGATTCTTACTAGCCAATAATCTTGAGCCTAACTCTATCTCACTTGAAATGCAATCACTGGAACAACTCAAGAACACAGTAAGAACAATCCAATAATGCATAAATGAAGAAGCCATGTGAAGTTAGACTTGCATGCTAGTGTGATGAGTTGGTGATTATAGATATTATAGTAAAAGAATCAATGTAGCTAAATGGTTTGGATTTGGCATGGTGTTTTATATATATGTGGAATGTGATTAATTAAGTGTTGTAACTGGAGAAGAAATATACAGAAATTGGACACGTGGTTAGTGGTGGCCTGGTGGGTGAACTATAAGTTTGAAAAAAATGTGGCTTAGATAGTGGTCGGCAAAAAATAATTTAATATTAATAATATGGTGGCATAGCATCATTGCTTTTTGTGGGTTTTCATAGGTTTAGTAAGGTTTGACATTATTGATATGTAGTTGTTGCAACTATGTGAGGCTGAATGTTTGTTTTTGCATTTCACATTTCACACTTTGAAAAAAAAAGGTGTCTG
Source organism: Vicia sativa (assembly GCA_021764765.1). NCBI lineage: Eukaryota > Viridiplantae > Streptophyta > Magnoliopsida > Fabales > Fabaceae > Vicia > Vicia sativa. The sequence continues at coordinate 84,560,739 of CM038792.1, read as the reverse complement.
CAACATTTTCAATTGAGTAAAAAGGAACACTTATTTATGAGGTATACTTGCACTTATTTGTCACACTCTCTTTCATGATTGATATATCCATTAATACTCCCTCCCTCCCTTCACCTATAAAATTCTCTATTACCAAGACAATTAAAAAAAAGCTATATATATGCAACATTTTCCTTATTTTACTCTTAATGAAATGTAATTATGAGCAAATGTGTGGAATAAGTAAATCTAATTAAAAAAATAAAGGTATAATTGACTTTATATATACAGAGTAACACTTAAATAGAAAAAAATCAATTTTTATAAAAGTGTCAATTATATAGGAACGGAGGGAATAATAAATATGGGATGTCCACAAAACTACCATTTTCATTTTGCGTGTGGTTTTGCACTTGGAATGAAAAAAAAGTTATAGGTAATTCATGATTGTAAATTTGTTGTCATATGTGCTTTATCATTGACTTGCATCATTTTTTATGCTTCTCTTTGATTTTATATAGGTAAATGAGATGTCCGCTCTACAAAAGTTTGGAAAAAAAATGATGGACGGAATAAAAGTAGTTAATGATACAAATTTCAAAAAAAATTTGCTCCGCAAAATAAAAAGAGGGTTGAGCATCATAGGTTTGAAAATTTTGTATTTTTAAAGTTTAAAATTGCAAAAAAAAAATATAGGGAATTATTTTATCCACTACATAGGGTGAATAAAATGAAAATTTGATTTTAGCCTTCTTGTATTTCTGAGATACATCTTTAGACACACCCAATACACACAAAAAGGTGTTGCAAGTGAGCCACATCCCGTATATGTCAAAAACTAATTTGGAGATGCATCTCCAAAATCACCATTGATGTCATTGATGGTTTTTAAGTTGATTGAGTATCAAAATCCTTGAAAAACCTCCTTCCATTCTCAATCAACTTTTGCACTTCAAATCATCATTTTTTAGTTTTATCGCGTCAAAAAGAGCAAAAAAAGAAGTGTAATTTAACATGTATTTCCTTCCACATTGCTTGCATTAATCTAGATTTTGTTGTGTAAAAATGAATGTTGGCTCCGAAGATGCATCTCTGATTAGGCCGCATGTGTTATAGATATGCACTTTCGAATTGTTCTAAAGTTGAATATGAATATTAAATCTATTTTTCTGTTAAGCTTGACAGTAGATATGGTGCACCCCGATACTTTTCTTAAAGTTACTGCATATGTGGACGTTAAAGCAGATGAAGTAGATGGTGGTGTTAAATTGGGTGATGTCAAAGATGATGTTAAAGTGGTTGATGTCGAATTAGATGTTAAATTGGTTGTTGTTGAGGTAGATGCTCGTGAACAATTTTTACAATTAATAAGAGTTTGTTAAACATAAACATATGCTCTAATGAATCCGGACGGAGGCCATCAAATTTGGGTTCGATGTTGTAATTAGGAGGTCTAATAAGGGTTTTGATAAAAGATAAGCTGATAGAATATATATTTATTTGTTAATAGAATATGTATTTATATTTGTATATAAGTCTCACATCGACTATATAATGCAACAAATTGTAAATCTCTCTCTCTCTATATATATAATACAGTCTTCGTAGTGTTATTGTCACATGGTTGATCTCAATATCTCCTAATATCTTACATGGTATCAGTTGAGGTAAAGATATAAACCTAATAAAAAGTTATCGCCACAATAGCTTCTCCTACAACACCGTCGTCGTAGCTTTTCCTCCAGCACTACCACAATCTTCGTAGCTCCTTCTCCATTATTACTGATGTCACTGTATCTCCTCCTCCAACACAGTCTCCACCACCATAGCTCGTCCTCAAACACCTCTGCCTCCGTCGTAGCTCCTCCTTTAGCACCACTGTTCACTGTCGTAGCTTGTCCTCTTGCACCACCGTCGGCGTGTCCCCTCCTCTTGTGTCGGCGTCGCTTCCATGCGCCATCCACTGGCGTGTTCAAAAAAAGTTATGCTTGAAGCACCATGTTTTCCTCTTCTAGTGATGAGTCTGAGCATGTTTCTACCAAGGTCAACAACCCCACTAAGTCGTCCCTTTCTTCCATTAGACTTGAGTTTCACCCAACTCTTGTTGTCACTAACATAAAAAACGACATCCACTTTGTTCTAGAGATAGAGAAAGATCACTACACCATGTGGGATAAACCGTTTAAAGTTCACGCTCGTGCTCACAAAGTAGTCCATCACATCATTCTGCAACTATGAAAAGGAAAATTTGCATCCACTGATGTTAATATTGAAATACAGACAACCCTTGATTCCATAGTGCTCCAATGGATTTATTCTACCATCTCCCTTGATCTCATTGCCACTGTTTTGAAAAAAGGTCCCCCGCCATGGATGTCTTGCAATGTTTAGTTGATAATTTTTAGGGCAACCAAAACTCGTGTGTTGTTGCTCTTAAGTAGGACTTCTCATCCATCCGCATGGAAGAGTTTCCTAATGTCTCTTCCTATTTCCAACGTGTCAAGCAACTTTCTTATATGTTGGAGAACGTTGGAGCATATTTTAGTAATCACCATTTAGTTCTTCAAGTGGTGTTTGGTCTTTTTGAGTCATACTATGGGGTTTGTTACCTTATTCGCCAAAGTAATCCACAACCATCATTCTTTCAAGATTGATCCATTCTCACCTTGGAAGAATCCAGTGTGGCAAAAATGCATAACACTAGTTCTCACACTGCCTTGCATATTGCTGCTCAATGCAACTCCAATGATCCATATCAACAAAACTCAAATAGTCATCATAACAACCACTCTATATCCAACCACAACCGCAACAATCAGAACCACAATAGAGGGTGTATACAATGTGGTGGTTCATGTTCTGATAATCCCTTGGAAGCAACCCTTTCTCAGCCCTCTCAATCATGATAACAGTATCAAACATGGTTTCCTTGGGGATGAAACCCACCTTCTTGGGATGTACCTTCTTGCCCATACCCTACATCTCAATGGACCCAACCTACCGGACCTTCAAAGTAACCAGGCATCCTAGGTCAGCACCCCCAGGCTCACATTACTACAACTTCCCCAAATCCAACCAATATTATCGTTGTTATGCACACCGTGTCCCTTAATCCTGCATACATGAAGTGTTACATGGAGATTGTATTTTTGTCCCATACAACATCATCACAAGGTAATCTCTCGTCTTATTCTAATTTGAGTCAATTAAATCAAAAATTAATTGTTGGAAGTGGACAAGGTATTTCAATTCAAGGGTCTGGTCATAGAACTTTACACACACTTCACAAACACGAATCTTTAAACCTTAAGCAAGTTTTACACACATCACAAATTATTAAAAATTTGATTTATATGAGACAACTCACTATTGACAATAATGTTTATGTTTCCTTTGATCTATTTGGTTTCTCAATATTTCACTTTCAGACGCGGATTTGTGTCATGATATTTAATAGCCTTGGCGATCTCTATCCGGTCACCTCTTACTCGCACTTTACTCGTCTGGCTTCTAATCTCTAGCATATTCGTCTCAGTCATCCCAGTCACTCTATCTTGCATACTCTTCATAAAAATAAGTTCATTATTAGTGAACATTTGAATACTAAGACAAAATTGGTAATTCCCATGTGTTTGGAAAACATGTTAAGTTACCTTTAATTCGTCTAAAAATATTACTTCAATGCCTTTTGATATTTTACACTGTGATTTATGGACATCACCGATTATAAGCTCCTCCAATTCTTATGGAACAAACCTCTCCTATTACGATGTGGTTCGAGGACAAAGAGGGAGAGGGGTGGTTGCACCACATGTAACACCCGAGACTGAAAAGGGCAATGATGGTCGCCACATCGGAATGAGAGGGGTCTTGAGGCTATGCAGGGAAGGGATTGCATGGTTGAAGGAATACATATTGGGATTAATTAATACTAACTATATCAACAAGATGCATCTTCTTTCCGGTAGCTCATTCCATAAAAACTTCACAGTTACGCATGTTTGACTTGAAGCAATTTTGGGATGGGTGACATTCTGGGAAGTTTCCTAGAAAGGTGTGTATGTGGACAAATCATACTGAAAATACCCGTGTTGGTTTGTGGTGTGTATGAGGACAAATCATACTTGAAGTTTCCTTGAATGTCTATGTCACCTTCTGAATCACCATAGCCATTCAAATTGATTGAAAGACAATTTCTGATCATTGTCTCATACGCAATGACAATTAATAAATCTCAAGATCAATCGCTTGATAATGTTAGATTATATTTGCCTACTTCCATTTTTAGTCATGAGCAGTTATATGTAGCACTTTTAAGAGTTATGAGCAATAATGATTTGAAAATACTAATACATAACAAAGACAATGAGTCATGTATGACTACTACCAATACAGTGTACAAAATGTCTTTCAAGCACTAAGTTAGTTGGTGAATGATTTTTTCTTTTTCTTTGATGCTTCAATACTAATCTTAACTATGTTTCTTTTTTATGTTGTTGTTTTTATGAATATTGAGTTGAGATAATCAATTGTATGTTTTATCACTTCAACAAATTTTTTAATTGATTAATCATTGTAAATGTTTTTGCTTTCAAAATGTTTGATATTGTCATACTTATTTTTTAACAGGTATAGTGATTATGTATGAGACTGCATTGAAGCTGATAAATCTTAATGGTTCAAATGGAGACTTTTGATGATTGGTATATTTTACCGTTGGTAATATTTTACACCTTAATTTTATATGATTCAATACGACACTTGGTTAATTTATGTATTTTTAAAATTAAAACTTCAGATTGTATATTTTTCATTTTAGATATTGAAATAACTAGTATTTCTTCATGCAATTGTAGGATGAAAAAAAAACTGTTGAGCATATTACTAGAATGATTAAGTGTGCTGTTAGAGCTATAGGTTAAATTAGTTGACAAATGTATTTTGCGTTGTTTAAGAACATTTTATTTTGAAAAGAAGTCACAACTTTACAACAATACATAATTAACATCTTGACCTTTCAAGATTTGTTTAGCCATATTTTCATCTTTTTAATAATACTACTTAGATCAATACATTTATGTATTGATCTATGTTTGAAATTCTGTGAAAATTTATGGAATGTAAAATAATTTTCATAGTTGATAAATGATAAGAAAAAAATTATTTTTTATATTGATTAAAACATTAATGTATTTGGACTGCATATAGTCTAAATATATTAATTTTTTAATAAACCTAAAAAATAAATTTTTTCTTAAATTAAAGACGAGAGGTAGTATATTGCAACGTGTAATGTGAATTCAAACAAAAGAAATATGATAACACGAGTATTTTCTAACTATATAATAAAGAGTTAAATATATTTTTAATTCCTACAAAATTACTAAAAATGACATTTAATCCTTATAAAAAATTAGTAATATTTTAGTTCCTATATAATTACTTTTACACGCAGTTTTAGTCTCGGTAAAGAGATTAAAATTGGATGTGAAAATAATTTTATAGAGACTAAAATATGTCTTTTTTATAAAGACTAAAAGTCAAAATTAAGATATTTACAAAGATAAAAATATATTTAACCCTATAATAATTATATAATAAACTAAATCTATTATTATCTATATATAAAAATCAAAATACTTGTAAAAATCACAAATACCCCTTTGATTTCAAGTTCAAACTTTTTTGATTTCAGGGTTAAAAATAACTATTTGAAGGCTTGCTTCAACCATATTCATTTGACATTTAATATTTGAAAATTTTAACTACCCAACTATTAATATTAATGGATAGAGCATTATTAGTTATTGATTCACGTTACAATTTAAAGGTGGCTTATCAAATTTCAAATGAAAAATACATTTCACACTAAACAATTAAACCACGAGAAATGCAAATTGTATTGTGGCTTTATTGTTGAGTAGTGCGATTTGATTTTTATTACTAAACATTATGAGCAAAATTTTGAATCATGATAATGAAATAGGCTTATGCAATATATCTTTAATGGATGGTTTTATCTTTTATGGTTTAGTTTGGATCTGATTTTATTAAAGTTTGAGATTTATATCTGTTTTTTTTTTTCACATATTGAATATGAAGTTTTTGAGGTTAGAAGAGGTGAAGTGGCTTATGAGTCGAAGAAGTTTGGTACGTGATCGTTATTGAATATATGTTGAAATTTGTGAATGAATTTAAAATAAGGTTTTGTGTGTTATGAAAAGTGTGAACTATTTATAACAAAAATTAGGTTAAAATTGATTTCAATTCTTAATATATTTAAATTAATTGCATTGATTTTTTTTCCCAAAAATAAAATCTATCTTAAAAGTACAATTTTAAAAAATTGAACAAAATGATTTTTTTAATAGTTATTTTGCTATATTTTTATTTAGCAACCAACTACAACAAATGCAGGACAAACTTTGTTTTTTTTTCTAATTCCTATATAAAATTTAATAGTAGTATTAATAGAATTTGATATTGAAACATGAATAATTTAATTTTTCAATTTAAAATATTTTCACTATAAAAATAATTTTAAGGATGTCTTTTTAATTTGAACGGTATATACTTATACCATGCTTTGATACTAATTTGTTTTCATTATTTGATTTTTTTATTAAAATTCAAAATTCTTACTTGAAATAAAATATATTTTATAATTATTCAGATTTTTAGAAAAAGGTCGATAAAAATCAAACAAAAAAATTTCTCATAATTATTATTTATTTCTTAATTTTAATATCAAAAATGAGTTTTAGTTTTTAGGCTAAATTACAATTTTGGTCCCCCTATTTTGATGTTTTCACGATTTTAGTCATTCTATTTTATTTTTAAATATTTTTGGTCCCTCATCCCTACTTTGACTACAAAAAACGCTTATGTGTTACTTCTGAAATTTTTTAACTTTCTTCAATAATGTATTGATGACCTCATTTGAACGTTTTGTTAGTTGAAAAAGTGTTTAAAAAGTGACTCATAGGCATTTTTTTAGCCAAAGTAGGGATGAGACCAAAAATATTTAAAAATAAAATAGAGAGACTAAAATCGTGAAAACAGCAAAATAGGACCAAACTGTTATTTAACCTAGTTTTTTTTAAAGTCAATTTAGATCGGTGAAATAAATATTTTTAGGTTATTTCTTTTATTCATCATATCATTAATATAAATATATATTAAATTATTAATATTGTAATTGATTTTTGAATATTTTTAGATATGATTTTTTATTTACTTATTGATATCTAAACTAATAAATGTTAAATAATTATTTTTTTATTTATCTATTTATAATTATTCGACATTCTTATAAATTAGAACAAAAAAGATTTATGTTTTTTTTCTCTTTTCTATATAAAATTTAATACTTGATCTACTTAATTTTATTTTATCAGGAGATGGGTGGATTTACAATATTTTTAAAATCAACTCTTCCTTATTTTATAATTAATTATTAGAATTTGATATTGAAATATTGGATGAATGTCATGTGGAGGCGTTGACATTTAAATTTTTATTCTAAAACATATGAATAATAATCATAAAAAAAAATGGTAATCATGAATATATAATGATAAAGAATAATCATGAAAAAATAATGATAAATGGTAAAAATTTATAAAATCATTAATACAATTGTTTTTAACATGATATAAAGTCTTGATTTGACTAAATATTATTTAAATGCAAAAGTTTATTTATTTATTTGTTATTTATATATTTTAAAAATAATTAATAAATTTACTTATGATTATCATAATATTTTATTTTAATGAAAAATGAAATTTTATTTCTATCTTTATAATATAATAAAAAATATTAAATTTTTTTATGTTTATCTTTTTTTCTATATAATATAGTTAGAATATTTATTTTATTTGACAACAAATTAAAAAAACCCACTTATGGTTATTATAACATTTTACTATAATAAAAAACAAAATTTTACATCTATCTCTATAATATAATAAAAATTAATATAACTCAATATTTTAACTAATTTCAATTACATAACTAATTTCAAGATACCATGGAGTATAACTATTCATTTAGAATTGAAATTTGTGGAAAATTATCATATATAGTAGATTTTAAAATTGTAAATATCGTATAATAAAGATTTAAAATTGATATTTGACGGGAAGCTATCACAAATTTTAATATAAAATAGTGTATGTTTTATTGTTTAGGTTCCTCTTGAGAGTTTGTAGTACTACCCCCTCCGTCTTATAATAAGTGTCTCATTTGAGCGATGGACGTTTTTAAAAAAAATAATTGGATGTATTGAATTTAATGAAAAAATTAATGTAATTTACTAAAATACTTCTATTAATTATAATTGATAGAGTAATTGAATAAAGTGAAAGTTAATAAATAGATATATAGTAATGGAAAATAATAATAATTGATGCATTGAAATTGTAAAAGGACAATTATTTTGAGACAAAGAAAAAATGCAAATGAAACACTTATTATGAGACGGAAGAATACATTATTCACGTTTAACTTCTTGCTGGAAGCTTGTAGTATCCTATTTATTATACATCATAATATTGTACTTCTTCTTTAATTTACAACATGATATGAGACAAATGAATAAAAACACACGAGTATTTAATTTTGTACTTAAAATTAATAATAATTTATTTAGAAAAATTATATAGGTAAGTTAGCTAATTTAGTGTGTCATAATTAATTACTAATTCAAAGTTCAATACATTTTAAACGAGTATATAATTAAAAAAATATTTTTTATTTATTTTATCAAAATTAAGTATTGTTTTTCCATATCTATCTTAATATTTACGGGTAGATGTAAATGTATCTATAAGATGCCATCTGTAGACTGTTAATTTTAATTTCTATTTTAAAATTTTTCTTTTGTTATTGTTTAATATAATTGAAGTTAGATAATCGATCGTAAGATTTATTATAAGTACAGATAAATGCTTAAAAAATAAATATATATTATTAGCATATATTTGTAACTATGTGAATGTTAACTAATTAAAAAATAAATTCAAAATATATAAATAATAATTTGATAGACAAGTTTAATAGATATGCACCAAAAATCTAATAAAAATATATCATTATATCATATATTTAATTATTTAATTATTTTAAAATTCTAACATAATTTGGGAAGGGACATGATCCTCATTGATTTTTACAGCGTTAAAAGATATCATATTTTCTCTTTTAATTAACTAATCTCTAAACCAACATGAGATAAAATATGATTTTACACATTTTTTTATTTGAATAATAGGAAGAATCAGAGTCACAATCCATCCTTGCGTAGGGGTAACAAAAATTGAAAAGACGAGGTTGATTCACGGTTGAGATTTCCGACAAAGACATCATTAGCATCATCAGGTACGAGTGGAAAGTGAACGATCGGTTCTGGTTCCATCCCGATGTTAAAAAGTATCTCTGAAGCGTTCTAGTCAATTCAATCTCGTGAGGGTTTTGGTTTTGGTGTTGTAGCCAATTGCCATGTCCACCACAATTTCTTCTCTCACCTTCTCTCTCCCTCTTCGCCACAATTCTAGGGTTTCTCGTTTCAATCCAATCTCTTCTACTATTCCATTCCAATCATTCACCCTTCCTACAAACGTAATCACTCTTTCACTCTTTCTTATCTTACTTTTTATTTCTTTATCTGACCTGAATCTTTTTTTTTCCTCCAGAAATGGAGAGTTTTGTGTTTTAAGCATGAAGACGTTCCGTCTGAAACTAATGGCTCTGAGTTTAAAGAAGATAAATTGTCGGAAGATTTCATCGAGCTTAAAGGGGATGCTGATGACTCCAAAGACTTGAAGAAAGACTGGCTTGCTGCTCTCCATACGGTACTGCTTTTGTTTTTTATAATCATGTTTTATGGCGATAATAGGCAGTATAATGAACTAGGAAATTATAAGCAGTGACCGTTTGAGGAGACTTTAATCTTATCTATTCATAACTTGTCATTAATTATGTGTCAGATGAATTATTTGGAATCATCTGTATGCTATTGACATTTTAACTGTTTTGTCTGACAATTAGTGCTCAGCTGCTTCATTTATCTATAACTCCATAACCTAATCATTCTTGAATCTGAGGGTTTAATGCATAAAGTGCTTAGCATTCTATTAAAATAACTATAGTAAATGAAGCATAGACACTCCAAACACGACCTCAACAATGTCACTGACACGGCGGCGACACATGTAATAATTTGAAAAAAATGAATAAATTAAACGTAATCATAAGTGTCGGTGCAGGTGTCCGACATGAACACAAACACAAACATACCTTTTTGTAGAGGTGTCGGTGCTACATTATGGAAGTTAATCAGGCTTAGGTGGAAAATAGACTTAAGTGATTTAAGCACGTAGAGAGAAGATTTGTAGATTCTGTTGTAAGGAGAATAGATTAGATGGAGAGGAGTCAAACAACTAGAGGTAGATGAAAATCTAGAAAAACTATATGAGGAACTATTAAGGAAGATCTTGAGATTAATGAATTGGATAGAAACATGGTATTGGATTATGATGCAATTTGATTCATGTAGCTGACTCCATTTAGTGGGATAAAGTTTGATTGTTGTCGCAGTCATGGTTGTCCAAATCTCGATCTAGATCTTAAAATCTTCTGATTTTGTGATCTTAATCACCACCAACGATTCAAATCTTAATAGAATTGTGTGTTGTAGTCAAATTTTGATGGAACCATTGATTATGTGCGATTTTGGCTAGTTCTGTCCATGATCAACTGTTTTCTGACCACTACTATTAAATGCCGAGAAAGATGCCAAATGACATATGAGCAACATTTATGGTTTGGCAGAGTCCATTTTCCACTATTGATATTTGACATATTTCTTTGTTTTAAAGAGTATTGTCAAATATCAATAACGGAAAATATCGAATCACCAAAAAATGGATATGAGAAATATATATATCGCGTAGCAAACAAATATCGGGAGCCGCAAAGCAGTTAAAACAGAAATAAAAACTAAAAAGTTGAAAATTTAAAATCGAAAATTTAAAATCTAATAACTAAAATAGAAACACTACACCTAGAAATTTAAAAGGAATCAAAGCTCAAAAAGTTAAATAGTTCAAACTAATAACTAGTAGTTCTTCTTAGTCTAACTAATGATAAAAGATTTGACTATTCACCTTTTCCCCCTCCTCAACATATTCATTATTCTCTTTTTCATTAAGTTAGGCATTTCCTTCAGTTTCTTCAATTGAATCATCTGAATCAATATCCTCAAATTTTGCTTCTGATTCTTTGATGATAGGATCTTCCACTTCAATCACTTGTTGCTTTCCCTCCTAGATGAAGAACCAATTGACTTCTCTTTGTTTTAGATGCAGTGCTAACAACATTAGGGTTGAGAGTTTCTTTTCTCTTTTTAGTTGTTTGCCTAGTATATCTTGTAGGCTCTCCAATTCCTAAAGCTCTGTAAACATCTTCCCAATTAAGGGCATCCTCATCACCATCAACTTCATTACCATCCATCATCCTAATGAGCGCCACTCATTATACGAGTCTTCTATGTCTTCAAGTGAAATTGGATCAATTTCACCTTTATAGTTGTATCTCTGGAGTAAAGCTTGATTATATTTGACATACACCAAGTTGTGTAGTCTCTTATGCTCTAGCCTGTTCCTTTTCTTATTTTGTAACATTAAAATTAAATAATTCACTATACTAGTTGTAGAAACTAGAAAGAAACTAATAGAAAAGTAAAATTATTGATACTCGTTGTAGAAACTAAAAAGAAACTCTAATAGAAAAGTAAAATTATTGAAAAAGTTCTCTAGACTCTTCATCGAGGGCAGCTTCTTCGAATGAACTAGTCTTAGTATATATAGTACCAGGCCCTTGACTCAGTAGCCCACATTTTATTTTTTCAATGTTTCCACCTCTTTAGGTTCTACTTTTCCACCTCTTCACCTTACCATCTTTAATGTTTCTACTTTCCACCTCTTTACCTTACTCTCTTCTAATGTTTTTAAAAGTGATTTATTATAAAAAAAAAAAAAAATTTTATGGCTTCCGATATTCCATTCATAACCGGTATACCGGAAAATCGCCCATATTGCGAGCATCGCGAAATTGAAATGTTATACCAGCTTTTGTATCAGATAGCTAAAACTCCTCTATGCAATACCGGCTATACCAGATATTTACCATCATTGGTTTTAAAGCAATGGCTAAAGTAAAATTTTGTTAGGAATTAGGATATATGGATAGTTAACTAGTTAGACTTGGATGGAGTATTTTGATTTGTAAAGATTGAGTGAATAGGACAGTGGTTCTATTCTTTTGTAGATGGTGGGGAATTGCAAATCAAGGCAATCAAATTTGCCAGTCCAGAGACTGGTTGCAGCAATGAAGTTTCAGCATACCTTTCACCACTGTCAGACACACTTAATTTGTGTCCTGCATTTTCAATTTTCAGATGCAACCTTCAGGATAGTATGTCAGTTAAGTAGTTAAGGTAATAGTTAGTGTGGATAGGAGACATATGAGTAGTGAATGACATTTAAATCCACAAATGTTGCACACATAGATCAGTTTCTCATTTTTCTATAAAGCTATTTTTTCCTAAGGTTCTTAACAGTTTTTAAGTGTAAAGGTAGTAGGCTGTCACAATCATGAACTGAAAACACATTTCACTATTCTTATTTCAACATACAGTCTATGATGTTTAGAGGAAAAACAAGACTTAGCACTTGTAAACACAGTCGTGTGAGCATGAACAAAGAAGAAAAACAGAAGGCAGAGGAGACAGAGAAAGAGAATATATGAAAGCGAATTGATGTTTTAAAATAGCTAAATAAATTATGGGGTTTTCTCATTGGTAATTAGCAATAGGCTAGAAAGTTAATATGTTTTTTCTATCATTATATTAAAACTAAATCAAGGACCTAAATTTGGTGCAAGTAATAAATATAAATGGACACACACATATATGTATTTTGATACTTGTTTCTTGCTTTAATGTATTAGCTCATGCCATTCTGCTTTTTTTCCGATTGATTTGAATTATTCTTAAAAGAAGTTATGACATTATCCAACCATCAGACGTCAATCTGCTTTTAACTTTTCATTATCCACCTCTAATTTACTGTTTAACAATGGAAACATCTTTTGTGTCTGGGGATTAGTAAAAATATTGTTTGTTTTTAACATTCCAGATCATAAATACCGTTCTTGGTGTGAAACCCTGGAAAGTTCCTTGGACTGCAAAGACCATTATTCAGGTAAAGTGTATCCTTTCTTATCATTGTTTATCATTATTAATCATCAATGTTGTCTGTGGTTCAAGCATATTTGGCATCTGGATTGGAGATTCATTCTTGTCTCCTCAACGTATAAATGACTATTCCTATGTTTCATGTGCTAAACTAAAGACATGAAATGGACATTCCAATCAGCCTCTGATTCCTCATGGCTAAGAATGGCCCTTCCTTTTTCAGTTGGGATAACAGAGGATTTTTGACTTCCTAGAATGCGATCATTATACATCCGTAGCCTATTTTCTTTCTGTCAAATGAATAAGAGTGAGTCCCTTCATCTTAGAAAGAAATAATGATTTGAGGTTAAAAATTATCTGTTATATGCATTTTACCAGTTTAAATAATTCAAGTGAAAAAAATCTAAAATAATTACATTAGTTGATTTGACACGGGTTATTGATGTCATACATACAATTCTGTTCCTATTTCCTGTACAAACATAGTTGTTTTTTATATGAAAGCAAACTAAGTTGAGTTTTGCAGGTTATGCTCCTCTGGATTGCCTCATTCTGGTTGGTAGGTTCTTGGATAGTTCCATTTTTTAGCTTACACAGCAGGTTTTAGGAAGGAAACTCTTTCATACAGAGGACAAGCATTGTACAGTCTCTTGACGGATGTTGCCGAAGGCGTGGTCGGGATAGCTATACTTCATCGTTGTCTTGCAAGGTTTAAACCACTCCCAGCTGACTGGTTCAGATTTGAACTCAAAGGGAACTGGCAGTTTGATGTCGGTTTAGGCTGCCTCATGTTCCCCGTCATCAATCATCTGTCACAAATGAACCTAAATTTCTTGCCTGTTCTTCAATATGCGCCAGTTACAGTCTCGAGTGTAGAGCAATCAATTGTAGCACGAGACCCTGTGGCAATGGTCCTATATGCAGTGGTAGTTTCAGTCTGTGCCCCAATATGGGAGGAGATTGTCTTTCGTGGTTTCCTCCTCCCATCTTTAACGAGGTACATGCCTGTGTGGAGTGCAGTATTAGTTAGCTCAATAGTATTTGCGTTGGCACATTTTAACATTCAGAGGATGCTGCCCCTTGTATTTCTTGGCATGGTGATGGGTTCTGTATTTGTACGGTCTAGAAACCTCTTGCCATCAATGTTGTTGCATAGTTTGTGGAATGCTTTTGTATTTCTGGATCTCATGAAATAGTATATATTTTTGTTACTTTTCTGTACATCTGATCTTTTGTTTTCAACTTTACACATGGAGGTACGATCATTTTCTTCTCCTCTCTTCTCCCTTATGGACACGAGCTAAAAAATTTGAGTAACTAAATCCTTTTCACCCAACGGGAAAGCTTGAAAATTTCAACTTTCAATGCCTATTGTTGACATAATTTCACGGTAAAAAATCTCAGAAGTGGTATTCTGAAGTGGTATTATGTGACATCTGAATAACGGAGAAAATACCAAGTTTGCATTATTTAGCAGTACAAAATCAAATAATTGTTGATAGCATCGCAATTGTGAACATCTTTTCATCTAGGACCCACATTAGATAGTTATAGAAAGAACGCATGTGGTTTGCTTTATACTTATAGCCACATTTTACGAGCTGATGAGCTGGTTGTCACGATTCTCCGTTTTGAAATTTATCTGCTAACGGTATTGTGTATTTGGGGTCCTTGGTGCTTGCAAGAACGGTGTAACATTCTTTTCAGACTTAGACTGTATTAATGAAAGTTGTATTTACATGCAAATACCTATTGTCTTAAACGGAGACATAAAAGTGGGGACCGATTGATTTCTAGTCATTTGCTATGCTGGCTTACTTAGTTTTGTCCCATGAAACTTTGTTCTTGTTTACTTTATCCTACCAACACAGGGTCCCTTGTCTGCCATTTTATATTTTCTGAAAGTTGCTTAACAAAACCATTTCGTTCATTTTGGGATGACAATGACATAGCTTTTATATACATTTAATTTAGGGGGTATTTTTGTCTACGATGTCTCTTTTTCTTTGGATGCAAGGCGAGTTAGAAAAATTTCATTGAAAGCTATGTAGTTATGTCATTTTGGCAATTTCATTGAAAGCTATATAATTATGTGATTTTGGTCTATTTTCATTATCATTTCTATGTGTATAAGGGCTTCCCCAACTTTCATGAAAGCTATGTACTCCTAGTTCTTTAATATTATCATCCAAATCGTCATCCCTATTACACTTAATGTATTTACGTATTCTTAACCATCTATATCATTTGTCTCGTATAATATCGCAACTCTTACAATTATTTGATAAAGTTTTTTCCTCAACGTGAATGATATTTTATGTAACATAAAATTCATGAGGCTGCTATCTCATATTACAACCGTGAAATTTGAATGTGATGATTTACATTTCCTTCTAGTTTTTTTATCGTTTGTATTGATGGATCTAAGATATATTGATGGATCTAAGATATTTAAACCGAGTAACTCAATACTCCAACTTTTAAGCATAAATTAGAAACATTTATCTTACATCTCATATATCTTGTCTTACTCTGCTTAGGAGAAGATCATACACCTCTAAGACTCTTCAAGTCTCAAAGTTCTCATTTAAATCCTCATTTGATTCTTCTTGTAGGACTATATCATCTAAATAAATTACATATCGATGTTAGCTCTTGGATGTTCCATAAATAATACATCTAAAATTAAAGTAAAAAGATAAACATTTAGAGTTGAACCTTGGAGCAATCCTACACTAGTCAATATTTTTTCATACGTATCTTCGATAACTTGAATATAGGCAATTCTAATCCCTTTTTCTCTAAGGTTTTTTCACAAAATCTCATAGACAATCTATCATACACTTTTTCCAAATAAATGAAAATTAATTGTCGGTCTTATTGATCGACACGAAACTACTCAATCACATATAGTAGTAAATAAACTATTTTCATGGTCAATCTCTCAAATATAAAATCATATTGATTGTCGAATTTAAATATCTTTTCTTAGTCTTTGTTCAATAACTATTTCCCATAATTTTATAGCATTGACTCATAAGTTTAATTATCCTATAATTTGCACAATTTTTTATATACCTCGTTCTTATAGATCGGAATTAATTTTTTTTTCTTCCATTCATATACATTTGGTTTGGTCTTATGATTTCGTTAAAAAACTTGATGAGACACTCCATATGCTTCAATCTCCAAGAACTTTTTAAACTCAATAGGTTTTACTCATCTCATTGACTATAGCATCTTTTTAAACTCTTCTTTTATCTTGCATTTTTGATTTTGATGATACTAGTTATAACTTCAATCTCCTTTATTGTTGGATTTCTTAAAGTCTTGAGTATACGAGTTCTTCTTTAAATAAATGATACTTAAATGTTTTTTGATCTCTTTATTTTGTTTTGACACTACTTTTTATCCGTCTATTAAATTTTATTAAATTTTGTTTGTAAATACATAAAATTGATTTTCGTTCTAACCACTATGTCCACTACATTTATAGAATTTTATGTAAAAAGCCATATATTCTATGTTCCAGAATAAATCTTATTCTAATGGATAAGTTTCTTCATTCATATCCATTCACAAAAATATGAGAATCATTGCTTAATTTTCATGACATCTAGACAATGATGCAACAATTCTTGCTCATTTGACACTATATCCAAAATTTTCATATTGATTGCCGACTGTCTAACACAAGCCTTTCTGTTTATTCCAAACACACTTAAAACCTCAAAAAGATTATTTGCATGACCTCTCAGCTGTTAGTGGAGGAAAAAGCCTGAAATCTCCTTACTGTAGGAACCTAATGATACCTTCCTTTATTCTTTAAGATTCTGAAAATATGTTAAAGTTGTTATAGATAACAATAACACCACGTAACCCAATTGGTAGTGAAGTTATGATTTAGCTTATCAATTTGTGCCTTGACTTTTAAAAGAGAAACAACATGTCTAATGCTTTTTCAGTACATCTGTTTTCATGTTTTGAATTCTAAGCTAGACATGTGGCACAATGCAAATCCATTTCATTCATAATAATTAACCATTCAAGTAATTTTTTAGAGTAACATTTACTCTATAAATAAATACTCATTACTCTTCTTTTACTATTCCTCAAACAACAACAGTTTAGTGTATCTCATACATATGATAATGTTCTAATGAAACACTTTTATAAGTGATTGTTTAGGTTACATGCACATAATACACATAATAGTACAATTATTTTAAAATTTCTGTTAAGCTTTATTTTGCAGGCTTGTAGCAGTTGAAATGTTTTAGTCAGTGTGATGAAATCACTCGTTAAAAGTGGTTATATCCATCCAAATATTAATATTGCATATAACAAAATAGCAGAACACATAAAACTTTAAATATAAGCAACCACATTGCAAATCTTAATTAATTTAGTACACATAATGGAGTACTTTAACTAAATATAATATTCCCTCTAATTTGCAAAGATTCCTTATGATTACTCTATAAGCTTTTAATTTACTTTATAAAAGCTTAAAGGCAACATTGTAATTCAATAAAAGTTGGTTCTTCTTGGTTTTTCTGAATTCCTTTTTTACCATATATATGCATAATATGCATGTACCTATTTCTTGACTCTGATTTTTTGATTTGATTATTAGACTAAGTCCAGAAACAAACCAACTCTCTTTATGAAAATTTTAAAGCAACAAATGATTAAAAAGGAAAGGTGAGGTTAACTGACCATGAAACATGACAATATGATTACGGTGGGGGCTCACATTTATGTTTTGTTTTTCTTTCTACTTTTTTTTCTTTTCATTTTGAAGTATGTAAATTCATTTTCTATATCAAGGTTATATTCATCTGAGTAAGCCGAATTTAAATATTTTAATTGTGATTTCGAATTTGAATTAAAAAATGTAATTAAAAAGAGAGACTCGTTATAATTGGTTGCTACCGAGAAAATTTACATACTTCGAGTAAGGAGGAATTTTGAAATTTAATTTAAATTTGTTGTAAAAGTAAGTACGATTCAATATAGAAATCTAATAATCAACAAATCTATTATATAAGATATACTAAGAGATTGATCAAACTATCTAAACTATCATTTTAAAAAAAATATTTTTCACTATACTTTGTATATTTTAGTAACTAACAAAACAACCCTTAACTTTTTCAACTTTTTTGATTTCATGCATCAATTGTGAACTTCTCATTAATCCAAATTAAAAAACTTTTTTTTCCATCTTACACTACTTTCTTTTTTCCCTCTCTTCTCTTTTCATTTTATATGATTATTTAATACATTTGAATTTTAATGTAATAATTCTTTTATAATTAAATATTTAAACTTACATTTTAGGACATTTTTATCTTTTCTATTTGTTTATTATCAATGAAAATATTAATTAATCTATTATTTAACTTTAATAAAATTTAAAATATACTTTATGAAATTGAATAGTATTATTCACACAATTAACTTTTTATTTTACGGGTCACTACCAAATTATTACCATTATTTTCAAATATAATTTTTTTTCTTTCTCCATGTCACAAGTTTTTTAAAAAATTTACTTAATACACTCAATTTATTTTTACATTATGTAATTCAATTTAAATTCACATGTATATCTAAATATATCATTTGTCAAATTTACCATTATATTTTGTATAATCATCTTATTTGTTGTAATATTTTGATTTCATAATTTTTCATTGTACCTTCCTATTAAATACTAATCAATCTATTATTTAAATTTAATAAAATTAAAAATATATTTTATGAAATATAATAATACTACATATCATTCACACAACTAATTTTTTATCTTACGGATCACTATCAAATTATTACCAATATTGCCAGTTTTTTTAAAACTACTTAATACATTAAATCTATTTTAACATTATCTAATTCAATTTAAATTCATATGTGTATCTGAATATATCATTTGTCAAATTTACCATTTTATTTTGTATAATCATATTATTTGTTGTAATATTTTGATTTCATAATTTTTTATTGTACTTTCCTAATAAATATAAATTTTTTATATGTATATCAAAAAAATTATTTCGTCAATATTAAAATAAATTCACCTGTATGAGAGCACGAGTCTCTGACTAATTTTTTAATTGAGATTAATCATTGACAAATAATTAACAATGTTAATAGGAATATATCGAATATTCAGATCTATTTAAGTTTAACCTAACTGACATGTTTAATTACAAGATTAATCTTAGAGTTTTAAAAATTCTATTTAATTAAATAAATCAAAATTAAACTATTAAAAAAGTTTATGAAACTTGCTTTAAAGAAATTGTTTTAGAAATACCTAACCCCCACATGACCAATTCTTGGAGAGAGATTATATATTAAGGGGTCATTGTGAGTGTATAAGTCAAAATAAGTGTGCATAAGAGAAGTGTCTTCTCTAGCTATACCTACATTTGTTCCCTTCTTTCCACTTTCAAATTTGAATTCTTTTCCTAGATTTTCAACCATGGAAACTTCACAGCCCCTTTCTATTGAAAGCTTCTCTTACAGTTGGCTAGTCAATTTAAAGCCATCACTAGAAAGCCTAGATAACTCCTTTAGAATTCCTCTTGATGCATATGATGAAGCTTCCTTCATTGAGATGGATCCAAGAATGCCACCATCAAAAAGATTCTTCATGAACTCACATGATTCCAATTCCAACATATTTGATTTTCCAACTTCACAACCCCCTCTTAGTCCTCTTGTTCATGCAGATGAACTCTTCTCCAATGGTTACCTTATGCCATTTTTTGTTGAATCTTTGAAAATGGAAGAATATGAAGCCTTAGACTCCAATATTATAAGTCTCAATTCATCATCTTCGCATTCACGGAAATGCGTAGTTCCTCTTGTTCATTCTAGATGTTCTTCTTTGAAAAGATGTAGAACATTATCAAGGAGAATATTTTATAAGTATCTCAATTTCTTAAGGTCTTTGTGTAGAAGAAGATCAAGTGGTCACAAATCAGGTTCAAATGTTGCTAAAAGAGGTGAGGGTTCAATGAATAGGAGACACTATAATTCAGAATCATCTCCTAGAGTCAGTGTAGCTTTTTCTGCAGATGATTGGAGAAAGTCTTGTGATTCTGAAAGCTCAATACATGAGGCAGTTCTTCATTGCAAGAGATCCATAGGTATGTTGGTAGACTTGATTTTTTTTATTGAGACTATATAAAGATGTTTTGGTCAAATTTTGTTTAGTATTAAATTCTAAATGGAGTATAAATTATGCATAGGTTTTTCCCATCATCATAGAGTTATGTAGATTTTTTTCTAGTGTACTAACATTTGTTATTTCTTTTATGACAGAAAGAATGAGTTAAGGATGTTGGTGAAGATAAATGAGAAGAGAAACATTCAATACTATGATGAAAAAAATGATGCCACTTTATTGTTGTAACTAAAATTTTTTCACTTCTTGTGGAAACTTTTTTATTTACCTTTTACAATTGGTGGCATCATATGGTTCATGGTAGTGCAAGTAAATGGAATAAAACAAAATTCAAAAAAAGAAAGGAAAGATTAAGAAAAACAATCCCATGTGATGTGAAGAAGCATGAGACCAAATCATCATCAGCCACTCATGTTGTCTCAATCTTATTTGCTTTAAGGATGTGTGGTTGGTCGGTCATTATTCAAGCAATGTATTCAAAATTAAAAATAAAAATAAAAGAAGAGATAGAGCTCAATTTTATATTTTTAGAATCTTGTTTTTTTTTTTTAGGATAAGCATTTTTAATAATCTTGTTGATATAGGGAGGAACACTTTGGCACTAGATGAGAATCTGCTTTTTTCTATCTTAATATGTATAGTTCCTTTAATAATTTGTTGATAAAGTTTCTTTAATAGTCTTGGAATTAAAAGTGCATGTACTATTTTGACACAAAAATTTACGTTTAAACTTAACTTATACGCCGTGAACAATATATTTACATTAAAATAATGTTATTTTTAAAAAAATATTATTTATTTTACGGTAAACAATATATTTACATTAAAATAATGTTATTTTTAAAAAATATTGTTTTTATTTTTTTTAATAAATTTTAGAACTTATTTTATAACACAAATATATATGGTTATGTCATTAACCATTTTCATAATTGTATTAACCACAAAAATATATGTTATTAATCAATTATTTTACTTATAATTCATTAATCAATAAAATATATAGTATTAATCATGTAATAACACTAAATTATAAATGTATTAACTAATTTTTATATTTTATTAACCAACTTTATTTTAATGTTTAATATTTTTTTATGTTTGAGAACATATTAACCAAATTATGAACGGCATTAACCTACTTAATATAAACTATTAACCAAAATTTGAACATTATACATATTAATTTTTTCTTGTCAGAATATATATTAGTAAAACTTAGAATTATAATAACCAAATTTTAATATTTTTATTCACCAAAATAATTTTAAAGATAAATAAAAAACAAATAAATAATTTAAAATAATATTAAAAACACTATTTACATATTTGGGAACAATGTATTAGGTGAAAGCGAGAAGGTGTTGTTTGGCTACCAAGAGGTTCTTGAAGTGATCAAGAATGAGGTGAATCCCATTGTCAAAGGTGTAACATATGAACAATAAGTAACACATAAGGAAGAGGAGAAGAAAGATTACAAAATGCTATTTTTGATTCATCATTGTATGGATGGTGACAACTTTGAGAAAGTTGATGATTGCGAGTCATCAAAGCAATCGTGAAAAATCTTAGAAAAAACATATGTAGGGGCTGATAAGGAAAGTGTGGTGAGGTTATAAACTCACAAACGTCAACTTGAATTGATTCAAATGGAGGAAAACGAGACAATCAACGATTACATGATGCAAATTACTCGATTGGTGAACCAAATAAAGTCATGTCGAGAAATTGTTATTAAGCATAATGTTGTGTCAAAAATCTTGCGTTCTTTAACAATAAGGTTTGACGACATTGTAGTAGCTATTGTGGAATAGAAGGATCTTGCGATATTGAGCAAAAAGGAGCTTCAAAGATCTCTTAAGGCCTATGAGCATGAGATGGATGAGAGAAATAATGACATGGAAAAGGTGGAGATCACTTTGCAATCCCGGTTCAATGAGAAGAACAAGAAGTCAAAAGGAAAATGGCCCATGAAGAGTAAAGAGAACTTTTAGAATTTTGGTGGAAGAGAGTCTCGAAATTTGAAAAAATCAACTTGTCAAATGCATGAGAGAAGCTGCAAAAATAATGGAGGCCAAGGAAACTTTAGAGGTAAAAAGGGAAAGTTTGACAAGAGCAAAATGCAATGCTACAATTGTCAATAGTTTGGTCATTATGCAAGAGATTGCTACACAAATAAGAAGGAACCTCAAATGGATGAAGCAGGGGTTGCAAGAGAATAATTTGATGATGATAACACACTCTTGGTCAAGACCATAGAAGGGGACAACACTAATAGTAGTCTGTAGGATAACAATAACAACAACTATTCTAGGAACATTATAGAAACGTGCTACAATCGATTACGTTGGCATGCTCTTCTTCAGAATCAGATTCTTCAGAGTATGAGTCATCTCATGTTTCCACGAGACCTTTCTTCTTGTTGTTGAAACCACTTTTCTTGAACCTTTATTTTAAGGTGATTTTTGTAACTCCCCTGACGACCTTCAGGATCATCGATTGACCCCACAGACCAACACAAGTCTTTTCAGCATACTTTGGCCTCACTCGCACGCTTTCCGAGAAACTTCCCAGAAGGTCACCCATCCCAGAATTGCTCCAATCCAAGCATGCTTAACTGTGGAGTTCTTATGGTTAGGCTACCGAAAAGAAGATGCATCTTGTTGGTATAGGTAGTACCAATTAATCCTTATAAGCCTCTTTCAACCATGCAGTCCCATACCTACATAGTCTTAGGATCCCTCTCATTCCGATGTGGCGACCACCCTTGTCTCCTTTGGCCTCAAGTGTTACATGCGGTGTAACCACCCCCGCCTTCTTTTGGACTCGGGTGTTACATGCCCACCAGTTTCCGCATGGTTCTTCCTCGAACCACATTGTACTGGGAGAGGTCTGGCTCTGATACCATTTGTAACACCTTGACTTCCCCGTGGCATATTTATATAAGAATCAGAGTGAATTTAAAATTTCAAACAACATAAATCAGGATGTCACATGCTCCAAAAACCATATAGCTCATTCAATTAGATACATAACACATGGTTAGAATAAACGTAACATAGTTGGAATCAAAACTTTATTGAAATAGCGGAAATATTTCAATTCTCAACAAAAACAATTTCAATTAATTATTCCAGAGTCCAAACTACTCCAATCAGAATCAACAACAGAAAACCAAATCAAAATAAACATTTCAAATGTTTATCCCCAACCCGAGTGTTACGTATCAGAGCTAATGACACCAAACTTGAACTAACGACTACTAACTCTTCATCCTTCATTACCTGCACGTTACCAATATAAAGGCAACGACGAAATCAAGCAAAGGGTGAGATATCAAACCATATAATTGAGATTATGATAAACAATATATAGTTCGAAATCATATAATATCATCATTCTGTAATCACACGACTAATCAACACTAACACACAACTATTCCGTAACAACATACGATCATTCACAACAACGTAATTCAATATAACAACATATCAACAACAAATTATATGCGACGACATTTATCAAACAACAACTAAACTCAAAGACAAATTATATTAACAGCGAATCATATTCAAAAGCCATAACAACATATATCAACTGGAAACATGAACATCAACAACAATAACAACAAGAACGACTCAAACAACAACAACAACGACAACTGCAACGTAATCAACAATTTGAATGCGAATCAACTATGCAAATTCATATGGATACATCAAAGTATAACTCCCAACGTGAACAGCTGCCAGTAATTCCGAGGCATCAAGGCGTAAGCCTTCAACGTAAACAACATGCCCCTAACGGCTCAACGTGGTTTTGCCGCTCACGGCTCAACATAATATGCAAATGTATGTATGCGATGAAATTAAACAACATACAACAACAACATAATCCACAACGGAAACCAACTTACAACATATTCATTTTCCCCTTACGACCAACGTAATCAACAACAACCATCAACCTTAGCTATCAAAGCCTCTACAACATCGTTCAACAATAATGACAATGACGAATTCACTTACGGAAACTACAACAAATCATCCAAAAACTTACCTACTGTACTTAAAGACCTTATTATAGGCTGATTCATGATTCTAGCTTTCCAACGGTTCAAACGGCATCAAAATCGGAGTTACGGTCGCGAAGATACGACCAAAATAATTTTTCAAAATTATCTTTCATTTTCTTGTACAGTATGTGTCGACGCATAAGCCCATGTGTCGACACATAGCTTAAAATTCTCAATTTTTCACACAGTATGTATCGACGCATAGGTCGTATGAGTCGGCTCATAGCTTTTCAAAATTCAGTTTTTCCAATTTCCTTCTGTATGAGTCGATGCATACATGCTTTGTATCGATGCATACATCACAACCTGCCTCCATGAGCCAATACATGTCCTTTTGGATCGATACAAGCTGATACTATGCTTCGGTTTTAACATCGATCGCATGTATCGATGCATACATGCATGAGTCGATACATGCTTCCCAATTTTACCCCATGAGCCAATACATTACAATTTGTATCGATGCATGTTGTTTCCAAACTTCTGGTTTTTAAAACACACACAACATGTATCGATACATGCTTTCTTGAGTCGGCTCATGCAGCGTGAGAATGTCCAAATTCCAGTTTTCCCCAAAGTTTCACAATTCAATTGGAATTATTTTCAATCAGCAATAGCAACATATCATCTAACAACAGAATCATGCATTCTGTTCAATCAATAACAACAGTTTACTCCTAATAGCCAAATTCATATATTCCAATTAGGATTTTCTACGGTTAATCACATCGACATGACACAGCCTAGCGAATCATACATCCCAAAACTACCTAGTGCCCATCATATCCCCAATTATAGAGCAAGAACCTCACTCTTATCTTGGATTTGAGGTTGCTCTATGAATTCTTGATCGTTCCACTTTTCTCCGTCAAAATCCTCATTCCTCTTTGGTCTACAGTTTTTCTTTTCACGTTCTATTCTCCCAAAAACCAAAACCCTATTCTACTGCAGCCTAATTCTTTTATTCTTTTTAATCTCATAATAATAATAATAATAATAATAATAATAATAATAATAATAATAATAATAATAATAATAATAATAATATTCCTTAATGGGCCTATTATATTCACACCTCCACTTCGCTATCCGCCACTCACAATCCAAATTAATTTAATTAAATACAATTATTCAAAATAAATAAATAATATTATTCTTAATATTATTACTCCAATTTAACTGATTAAATCCAACTTTAAGTTTTTAATAATCCAAACACACCTCTTACAATAATATCGATAAATCCAATTACTCCGATAAATTCTCAAACTTCGTCTAAATCCAATAATTGATTTCTTATATAATTTAATTAAATAATTAATTAAATTCGGGGCATTACAATTTCTTTCTTGAGCATTGGACATTCATTTATGTAGTGTTCGGGCTCTTTGCATATGTAGCACATAACTTCTTCATTTGCTCTTTCTCTTTCAGATGTTTTTGGACAATCTCCTTTATTTATGGATCCTCTGAAGTTGTTTTGTATTTTTTTTATCGATTTTCTTGACTCTTTTGAATAGAAGTTATAATTTATCTTCTTCATTATAGACTTCATCGTCAGAGCTTTTACTTCTTTAACTTGGAAGACTCTATTCTTTTCTGACTCGGTTCTTTCTGATCTAGATCTTAGAGCAACATATTTAACTATTTTCTGGGGCTCATTTTCCTCTAACTCAATTTCACATTGATTTTTGAATTGACGAGAATGGTATCATAAAGTGTCATGATAGAGTTTGTATTCATGATGTTGGAGATTTGAGGAAGCGAATTCTTGATGAAGGACATTATAGTGGTGTGAGTATTCATCCTAGAGCTACTAAGATGTATCAAGATTTGAAGAAGTTATTTTGGTGGTGCAGTATGAAGAAGGATATTGCAGAGTCTGTGTATTCTTGTTTGATCTCTCAGAAGTCTAAGATTGAACATCAGAAACCGTTTGGGTTGTTGCAGCCGTTATCCATTCCTGAGTGGAAGTGGGATATCATTTCGATGGATTTTGTTTCTGGTTTTTCGAGGACTCCGAGTAATCATAATTTTGTTTGAGTTATTATGGATAGATTGACAAAATCTGCTCTCTTTATTCCAATTTTGATGGATTATCCAATTGAAAAGTTTGCAAAGTTGTATATTGAGAAAGTTGTGATTTTGCATGGTGTTCCATCGAGTATTGTTTCTGATAGAGATCTGAGGTTTACTTCACATTTTTGTAAGGTTTGCAAGATGCTTTGGGTATGAAGTTGCGTTTCAGTTCGATGTATCATCCACAAACTGATGGTCAAACTGAAAGGACGATTCAATCACTTGAGGATTTTTTGAGAGCTTGTGTTTTATAGCAAGAAGGTGCTTGGGATATTTATTTGCCTTTGATTGAGTTTACCTATAACAACATTTTTCATTCGAGTATTGAAATGGCACCGTTTGAGGCTTTGTATGGACAGAGGTGTATGACGCCTTTGTGTTGGTATGAATATGGTGAGAGTGTTGTGGTTGGACCTGAAATAGTTCAACAAAGTACCGATAAGATTAAGATGATTCGGGAAAGATGAATATTTCCTAGAGTCGTCAGAAGAGTTACCATGATAAGAGAAGAAATGATCTTAGCTTTGAGAAATGAGATCATGTGTTTTTTAGAGTTACTTTTGTAACTGGTGTTGATAGAGCTTTGATGTCACGTAAGTTGACTCCGAATTTTATTGCTCCTTATCAAATTGTTGAGAAAGTAGGTGAAGTGACTTATCAAATACGTTTGCCACATGTACTTGCTAATATCCATGATGTGTTCCATGTATCTCAATTGAGGAAATATATGGCGGATAATTCTAATGTTATTCCGTTAGATGATGTGCCAGTAAGAGATAAATTGACGGTTGAAACATCACCGATGCAAATAGAAGATAGAAGAGTAAAGCAACTCCGAGGTAAGCAAATTGCTTTGGTGAAAGTGGTTTGGAGAGGTCCCGCTGATGGTAATGTGACTTGGGAGCTTGAGATTCAGATGAAGGATTCGTATCCTGAGTTGTTTGTTTGAGGTAATTTTCGAGGAAATTTTTTTTAAAGTGGGGGAGAATTGTAACATCCCAAATTTTAATAGTTAATTATTAATTATTTATCATATTATTTGGTAATTAAATAAATAGTGTGAATTGGTGAATAATTGAATTATTTGAATATGTGTGTTATTTAGATAAATTGGGTTTGTGAGTAGAAATAAGATTTATTGGTATTGGGCCTAATTATAATGAATGGAAGTAATAAGGAGGTGTTAATTTCTAAGCCCAAATGAAATTTACTAGTTAGTAAGGGTTGTGAGAAAATAGAGGTTAGAACTATCATTTGGTGGATAAGAAGAGAAAGGGGAAAAGAAGAGAAGATAAGAGGAAAAGAAAAGAGAAGAGGAGAACCCCTAAAGGAAGAATCTACAAGAGGTAAGGGGGAGAATCCTAATTATTATTTATTTGTAGTGATTGGTAACATGCTATATGATTGGGTATTTCAATTCTAGGTTAGTTAACTCAAAGTGAATTGAGAATTTAGGGTTTATGATGAGAAAAACTATATTTGATGATATAAATTGGTTCCCTATGATGAATACATGTTATATGATGTTTAATCAGTGATAAATGAGCATTAAAACTATTTTGGTGGGAGGAATTCGTAGTGGGACAGAGCTGTTTCGCTGCAGAATTTTTCTGCATAATCGCGAGGCCGCTGAGCGGGCGTCGGGGCGCTGAGCGCGGTTACTTGAGTGCAGAAAAATAATTTTTTTGTTTATGCATGAATGGTTTAGGGGATTTCTTGCTTATGATTTATCATTAGTTTTTATGAATTTTAATAATTATTTTGATGAGTTTTGGATTGGTTTTGAATGTGATTTCGATGAATACATGTTACTTGGGATTAATATATGTATGTTGTATTTTGTTGATTTGTTGGGAATAACA
The DNA here is from genome assembly GCA_021764765.1 of Vicia sativa. Classification (NCBI taxonomy): domain Eukaryota; kingdom Viridiplantae; phylum Streptophyta; class Magnoliopsida; order Fabales; family Fabaceae; genus Vicia; species Vicia sativa. The sequence continues at coordinate 84,532,288 of CM038792.1, read as the reverse complement.
TTGATTTGCTTAAGTGCTATATGTTATTTGTGTTATGTGGTGATAGTGAATACTATGTGTATTGCTTGTTGATGATGAAACATGATGTTTGTGCAAAAGGGGGATAATTCAAGGTGTTGAATTATTGTGGTATGCTTAAATAATTAAGGTTGGTGATAATCTTAATTGTATATGTTGTTGATTAAATTACACATATATTCATGGGGAGATTGTACTCCGATTGGTTGCTTTATTCCTTGTGTAGAAGTAGAGGCGGTGAACTATGTTTTCAAATTTGTGGGCTTTGGTCTTGTCCGGATCAGAAGCGTGACTTTGATTCTAGATATTGAATCAAAAGCGAGGTGAGCTTGATGTTCACAATGGTACCATATGCATGAGTCACATTTCATTAATGTCTCATGTGTAATTAAAGAATGTGTGTTGTATGTTGGAAAATGTAATAATTGGTTATGTGAATAATTTGATTGATTGAATCAGTGATATTTATGCTATATGCGATAAATGTGGATATATTATACTTGGAATGTTTGTATAATGATATTCTTTACTATTTGGATTGTGGAAAAATCATGTTTTATGGCTATAACATGAAGTGTAGAGAATTATTTAATAGATTTTTGTTTCTATATTGCTTCCAATTTATATACATTTCGATAATAATGTGAATTATCACCCTTCTATTGTATGTGATGTTCTATGCGACATCGTGCAGGTTCCGAGGATAGTGGTGCTTCGCACAAGACTAGTGGAGAAGTTTAGCTCATTTTACTTACTTTCCTTAGGTAGTGAGTCATTGCTCTGGTCTATGTAACACGGGAGATTATATTTGAATTCATGTTATGACTTGTTTTGAGAGATATTTGTCATCACTCTCTTTTATGTGGATATGTATGAGATATGTGATGGTTGACCTTGGTGCCTAGTATTTCAATCATTTATATTTTGTTGGTGAATTAATTATTCTGCTGTGAGATGCATGCTTCATATTATTGTATGAAAACGTGAATTTGAATATGTGTTATGATCATGACCAATATGCAATTTGAAATTATGGATGTTTGTGAAATCAAATGTGACGCCCTTTATGATATGCATGATAAATTACTATGATATGTGCTATATTTATTTATGGGATAAAAAATGGGTGTTACAATTTACAATAGTGCTTCTAGAAAAGCATATTTAACACTACAATAAAGACCAAATGTTTACACACAAATATGAGCAAAAACTCTTGTGTATACAACAATGATAATGACACAGAACAGAGCAACAACTCTTTGTATCTTAGACTAAGAAAAAATGATAATACAAAATTTAGCAACAACTATCTATTTTGATTTTCTCTTTGAAGAATATTTCTCACTGGATTATTTCTTTGAATAGTAACTTCTCGTTGTTTCAATTTTTGTTAATAACAACTTGTTTTCTTGATGAAAATCTTGACTTCTCCAAAGCAGTTCTCTTTATATAGGCTAAGAAAAATGATGTTGGATTGTACGAAATGTCACTTTCATTTTCCATCTACATAATTGTTATCATGAAAATACGGGAGTCAGTTTCTTTGACCGTACACTGAATTCTTCATCATAGCAGAATATATATAGTTTTGTTGTATTGTATTCTTCTTGTGCAAGTTTCTGATTTTTTTTTGATGAGATACTTACAGTGCATTGTGAAGAAGAGAGTATAGAAGAGATCACATTCTTGTTCTTAATCTTCTAATGGAGTATTTCTGGTGTGAAATAATAATTAATCCGGAAGATGTTTCATTGTAATGTTTCAAAAATATCAGAGTGTTCAAAATCATAACCTTGTCTTCAGACTTGAAGCAATTGCTTATCAGACAAACATTTATTGATTTATGAGCTCGAAGAAAAATATCTTTCTGATGAAGCACATCGAAATCCTTTCCTTAGAAACCCAATTAGACTTTTGATATGAAAGCACAAGCTTATCTGATAAGCACATCTAGGTTTCTGAACTGGAGCAAACTCATATATTATCTTCTAGCGAACATTCAACATTTATCAGAACTGCTGATGTTTCTTGAGAAGTGAGTACAATAGCTCTTCTGATGGTTCCAACAATGATTCTAATGATCTTATCATGAATCAAATAAAATATTATTTCGGCACACTTAAAAAAACTATTAGAACACAAAATTATTCCATATAAAATATATGCATTAATGTTATAATCAAAACTAGAGATTAAATGCATAACCAAATCTTATTCTAACAAAGGCTTCCCCTAATTTTATTTTACACGACGTATTTCTATATATATATATATATATATATATATATATATATATATATATATATATATATATATATATATATATATATATTCACTTTTCCTTAGTGTATTTGAGTATGAAATTTTCATCATGAGGTGTTTAGGTGGTGTAAGGGCATTATTGTAATATCTTATCGTGATAAATTTGTTTTGGTTGTGAGTTAAGACAATTGAATAGCTCTTGTTTGGTTGTTGAGAGGAATCATTAAAATTTATTTTTGGTTGGGAGGTCTCGTAATTAAAACACTCATTTGGTTCGTGAGTTTAAACTATTGTTAAAGCTCTTAGATAGTTCAAGATTGTCTGGTGGTAAAACTCTTGTTGAGAGGCATCCGTAGTTAAACTCCGTGTTTGGTTGGTAGGAAAACCATTGCAAAATTCCAATCCTTTTGTAAGGAGATATGTGGACAAAACTAGTAAAAAAAACTCACAACCTAGTGACAACTCTCAAGATTTCTATTTGGAAGATACATATGTCAAGTCATTAGGCCAAACTTCTAAATTTCCGATGCATTTTTATCTTCTCCCATCTCTTTACACTTATGTTATATATTTACAACTTCCGTTATGTTTCTTTCCTTCTGATATACTTTATTTTGTTGTTTATTTCTCGTTTGTTTTATAAATGTGTTTTAAATTATGATTTTATCAAAAAAATATTTAAAAACCATTTTTCAAACTCACACAATTCACTCTTATTAAATTTGGAATCACTTATCCAATACTATTTAACCACTACTTAATCATAACAAATTTTAAAATTTGTACAATAGTTTATCCACCGTGTACACAAAACATGAACAGAAATGTCAAGGGGAAAAATGCATGCATATGTTGTCCATAGCAATTGCTTATATATGAGATGTAACAAATAAAGCGTTATAATTAAGCTTCTTATGATTGCCAATATATGTGTGATTTAACTAAAAACTAATATATTAAAAGAATTTGTTCAATGCTTCAAGTTCTTTGTACTTGGCCTTAGCGTTGGTCTGAAATTGGATAAAATAGTGCGAAAACTTTGGAAGTTAGTAGCTATATTTGGATCAGCACACAGCACTTTCAACCACTTATGAAAACACGTTGAATTGTCCCTAACATTTATTAGTACTTCCATATATCTTTCTTCACTAAAGATTGCTAGCATATTGACATGGACATTAAGAAATCTTCTGTTCAAGTATCCAAATAGGCAAAACATGACAATGATTTTCCTTCCATATTGGTGGCTTTGCTGTTACCAACTTACCATATTCATTCACCCAGTAGAACATGGGGACCATCATTTAATTTCATATATACATTTTTTTCCCAATCAAAACGGATATTCAACCAGTAATAAGAAAAATGAAATAGAGTGCTAATATAAGGCAGTTTGTTTTGACTTTTTAAAAATAATCCCTCAATTCTAGGAGACATTCGATGCAGCAATAGAAAGGCTTTCAGAACAAGATCAATAGAAATTCTACTTCCTCTCGGAAGAGAAGTGACATCCTCGGAAAAACATCAGGGAATTCACACACTATAGGAATGTCCGATACATCCTTCTTACTTTCAGATTCCGCAGTAAGAGCCAAAAGAAAGGACTTCTCTTAGACATAAAGGCGATTAATCAGATTGACTGTACCTTCAATCAAATTTCTAATTGCATCAACGGGAGTAGTTTCTTCCGTAGGAATGAAAATAGCCTTCTCTTTACAACCAATGTATACTGAGTTAGTTGACAACCAATCCATACCCAATACCACGTCGATCTTCTTGAGAGGTAGACAAATAAGGTCAATAGACAAATTCCGGTCATTGAAGGTGACACAACAGTCTCTACAAACTTTTAGAGCTTCTACTACATCGTCCGTAGCAGATGAAATTGTCATAGGATTAGGAAGATTAGTAGCCTCGAATCCAAGCGGCGCACACAAGAATTTGAAATAAAGGAGTGTGTCGCTCCATAATCTACAAGCATAAACAAAGGTTGATTGTTAACATAACACGTACCAGCAACAAGACTTGTGTTTCCCTGAGCCTTTTGAGCATCCAAGGTGTACACTCGTCCTGTAGTCTTCTGAGGAGCACCCTGCATAGGACAATGGCTCTGAAAGTGGCGAGTCCGACCATATTTGAAACACTGCGCCAGACCAAACCTGCATTGGCTGTGGTGTTTACTTTTGCACTTGTCGCACTAGGGAGGTTGAGTTGCACGACCACCAAAGGATTGCTTCCCCATTGGAGGAGAGTTGCGAGGTCTCAATTGTTGACTTGTTTTTCCTTGTTCTCTCCGCATTGGCCTATTCAGTTCTATCTCTTTCTTGACTCTCTTCAAGCTATTCTCACCACATAACATTGTCTCAAACATTTAGCATAAGTAGTAAACTCCTCGGGGACACTGTGAGCAATGTCATTCGGTCAAATAGAAACTAGTCAATCTTCCACATTTTGTCGAGCATAAACAGTGGTGGAATAGCGACCATGTCTTCAAACTTTTCAGCATATTCGAAAACAGATAGGTTGCCTTGTTTGAAGAGTTAGAACTCACGCTCCTTTTGAGCACGAATGCTCTTGGGAAAGTACTTCTTCAAGAAAGTTGTCTTGAAGTGCTGTCAATCCTTTGGAATCTCTTGGGAGGTGAAGTAGGTAGATGCGATATTCCACTACCTACCAGTTGGACCCTTCAACTTCTGTGCAGTAAACATAACTTTATGATGTTTCAAGGCGAAGCCGGGAATCGACCCACTCTGATACCAACTGTAACACCCCATACATACATTGCCTAGGATATACATATTTGACATTAAATGGTACATAAAACATACATATAATAGCAGCGAAATAGATTAAGTATTAGTACATATTACAAATACAAAGGGCATGTATTAGTACAATATACTTAGCCCTTTAATTCTTACCATTATATCTTTAAATTAGTAAATAATAAAATGAGATATTACAAAAATGATACATAGGACTTATATTTATGTTAAATTCATATAATATCATTCATATATTTATATTATTTAACATTTTGTAACTCCCATATGAATATTAATTCATATTAATATTTTTGTTTTTATTATTCTTTATAAATACCTCTTTTATTATCTCTATTTGATCATCTCATCACGCACGGATCTCTATTTAATCTCTCATCATAGGCGATAATTTTATAAACAATTATATTATTTGAATTAGTGCTTTATTGTTGTTTTGTTGTTTGTAGATACCCCTTTTATGATAACTCTAATATCTAAAATTTTTGGTGGTAAGATGCTAAAATGACTATCAATGGTTAGTATTGAAGATATGTCATCAATATATCATATTTTATATTTTATTTTAGATGATTAAATTTATGGTTTGTTGTTATTTTGTTGTTTGTAGATATCACTTCCACGATAACTCTAATATCTGAGATTTTGTCTATTGAAATTTAAATTACTTGAAGGTTAGTGTAATACATATATGGGTTACACTGCATAAACCTATCAAAGAATGAAACTCTCCATAAATTTTATGGAGATAAAAAGTTTTAATTTTATTAGTGTGTATGATGATTTAGGATAATTAACTAAAGGTAATTATTATATATTATATATTATTGTTTATATCTATATAATTAACTAAAAGTTAATTCTTTTTATCTATATTATGTATTTAATTAATAAAAATATATGAATAGTTTTATTAGTGTTTATCGCTAATAATTATCTTTTAAAATGTAATTATCTTTTAAAATGTAATTTAGGTGGTTATTGAAGGTGGTGATTCAATTATATTATTTGAATTTGTCTTTATTACCGTTTATTTGCAATTATGTATTGATATTTAAAACGGCTCCTTGAGCATCAATATCCATGATATTCATTTTGGTGTCTTAAATTGAGTCTCATTTAATTTTAAGCCACTTTAATATTTGTAAATATCCATACCATTTATACAAAAGTTTAAACGGGGTCCCACCAACTCTATTATATAAGATTCAATCTTTATAAAATATAAAGAAAAAACTTAAGACGCGGTAGTATTATTTGACCATAGTGGCTTTCTTATATCATACTTTTGAATGCAATTATCCATACCATTCTGACAAGAGTGGTACATGTAGGCAAATAGTACCCCCAATATTTATGCTCTTAAAAGAAAATCATATTCACTAAAATCATATTTGGATTTAACACTCATAAATGCTTTCCTTATTTCAATTTATTATCAATTATTAAGTTAAATTAATTCCAATTACTTGATTTTTGAAATCTTAATCAAATATTATTAATAATTAATAATAATAACTTGAACTTTTTTTACAAATTAATAAAATATAAAGTCGAGAGAAAAATCTTTTTATTTTAAATTTGAATAAATTAAATAATAAGAATTATTAATATTATTATTCCTAACTCATTTATAAGACATAAACTCAATATTATCTATTTAATATTTATTTTCATAAAATATTAATATTTCAAATAATATACACTTTAAGAACTTAAGAATAAAAATATTTTATTTTTTAACTAAAAAAGTATTATATAATCTAACTCATAGAATATTTAAACTTTTTTAAATTACAAAAAATATCAAGTGACTATTACACTTTCTTTTTTCTTTTTTTTAATCAAAACAAATATATTAATTCGAAAAAACAATACAACCAAAGGCAATCCCAATAATTCAACCACCAAAGAAGACAAACTAAATCATTAGATGTGCTATATGGACTCTAAAATTTCTATACCTCCAAGGTGTACACTCTAAAATTTCTAAAAAATTTTAAAAAAATTAAAAAAAAAAACGAACCGGATAACTCCACAACATGTTATCCAGTTGGCAATATAATACAAACCGGAATACACATATCAAGGTTATCCGGTTTGTTAATATTGTTAACCGGATAACTTATGGTTGGGTTTTCCGGAGAAAAATGCATTCCGGATGTAGATACCCCATGTTATCCGGTTCTGTTGTAGGATTTTTCCGTGAACAAAGTATTTTGATTATCGATTCCACAGGGATTGGTGCATGTTATAGTCTTTCAATAGAAAAGTATGTTTTAAGATGATGTAACCAAAGGGTTTGTTATCTACTCTACTAGAACCATGAGTTTCCAAACAACAACTAAATTAATTCTTTCAAAAAGAGTTATGATTTGGATTAGAGAGAGTTTGAGATTGTTTTCAAGTAAGAAGGCATGTCAAGATTAGTTTCATTGATCTAGTTTCATACATATTCATTTTAATCAAGTGATGAACATAATAGATGATTTCTACAAATACATATCCTCTCAATCTTGTAGATTTCCCACCAAGATTGTGAATGTTATCATGTTAATCCTTGCATGATTCCTCACTACAACTATTAGCATGATAATCATTAAGTTCAATATTTTGTAAACTCTAACACACAAATCTATTCCTAGCATTTGTTTGTGAGAGGATGAATATCCTAGGTCACTTTGAAATATTCTTTTCCAAGCAAAACTCAAAGCATGAAGATGAAGAACAAAGATATTCAACTATATTAATCATCAACCATGTTCATACACAAATGGATCAAAATAAATACATATTATCTAGATCAACTACCTCTAATCTTGACACAAAAGGAGCTTAGCTACTCATTTCCATGGTTGCCTTGCTCTCAAGATTGTTGGTAGAGATGATGAACATGAGAAAAATCAAGAGAAAAGCTATGGTTTTTGTTCCTAAACTTTTCTAGATTTACAAAAAATGAAAGATAATGATGGTCTATGTTTTCTTGCTTCCTTTACAAGCCAAAAAGGTCTGGTGAAGTGATGGGTTGGTGGCTCCAAAGGTGAAAGCATGGGCTGTCCTTTTTGAATTTCAGACCGCAGGTTAAGTCAGTAGCGGTCATCTTGGCATGTTGACCGTAGCATGCTTCCTCTTCCAAAATTATCTTCAAAAGAATCATCCCTAAAGCTCTTCAAGTACCCTTGAATCCAAGCTTGGGAGAATTAGTTAATAAATTCCTACAATTAAGAGTAACTAAAGTCAAATAATACATATATTAAACAAAACTAGATAAAAACCTAATTAAAGCAAAATACTAGAATAAATATACAAATTAAATACAAAGACATTGTTAAGGACCACAAAATAATGTACAAAATAACTACAAATTGGTCCTTAACAACTCTCCTAACTTACTTCTTTGTTTGTCCTCAAACAAAAGTCAAGAATCTTACAAAGCTAGAAGGAACAAAATGCAAGCATGCAAACTCACACAAGAGTAATGGTTCAAACTCGACATAGGCAAAAGCACACATCAATCGCTTCTTCTAAACACAACATGGCCATGAATTAAGTTCTAAACACAAGATATCCAAACATTTAACAAAACACAAGATATGTTCACACTTGAATCACCTAATCATTTCTTCAAAGTTCATGAAGAACAAAATGCATATTCACAAAGGACTAAACACTCTCACTAATAATTATGCACATCCGAATAATTCATGTGTTCATCGAAACAAGTTAAATGATAAAATGGAAACAAAGATCACTAAGGACTTTCAAGGTTGTAACTTGGCTTAGGTTAGAAACAAGGGATATTTAAGTACAAAGCCATTGAAACGAATCGGGTAAAAGGATATGAAGAGCATTTCACAACTAATTCCCATCTTATTATTCACAACCTCTTTTCTTTTCTACACAATGATCCTCTCTTTCTTTTCTTTTCCTTTTTGTATCTTTTCATAAACACATTTCTTTCTTCTTTTGTATTTTTCTTTTCTCTATTCTTTTTCTTTCTTAGGATCATTGTGCCATCAATTCTAGGTTCTTTTTGATTCACCTCCCAACTTCATTTATATCAATCCTTTTTATTCAAGAACATGCTCTTGGGTTAATTAACAAAAGGGTTGGTATTCACAAACAAGAAAATTTATAGAATGAATTATCATTGAATTTTTCAAAGATTATCAACAACTATTAAGTGGCCTACTTAACAATTAGTTGATTTGATACATTCATCCTACAAATACTACTTAAGCTCAAAGGGGTTCACAAGGATTCGCTCTCTCACGGGTAATTGAAGCCCTTTTTTAGAATTGGTGGTTTTCCTCATAGTGCACAAAAATTTGCCTTGATCATTTCTTAGCTTCCAAGTTATCACAAACAAGTAAAGATTAAGCATGAATCACACGAGTTAACACAACTATTAGACACTCAATATTTGGTAAAAAGTGGAAGCTTCTCACATATGTGGTTTATGTCCTAATGATTCGAATGTGAACACAAAATTTTTTGTACATGCCAAAATATCTTGCATAAAGAACAAATTTCATAGACATGTTATGTTTCTACAAAACGATAAAATGTGTACCTTCTTTGTGGAATGAATCAAGAATTTTATCATCACCATCACTTTGGTGAAACACGCTTACTAGCTTTGAAGAACCATTTGAACAATCCGGACAAACCACAAGAAGTAAATTCAAACTAAATACTATAATCTAAAAATAAAATAAAATAGAACAAAATAAAAGAAACTAAACTTAAAATAAAAGACACCCCAAAATGGTGTTTAAAACTTAAAAGAAGTATTTAGGCTTCATGCCTACAAAAATTAATTGGAATTACAAGCCAATCCCAAAATTGGATGGCAACCAACAAAATCCAAAGTTTAAAACTAAAATGCAAAAGTAAAATCTAGACTAGAATCTGAAAGTAAAATAAAAGCGAAATAGGAGAAAATCAATCGAGGTCTAGAATTGAATCTCCAATCGACCCGAGTCGAACGAACTGAAGAACTCTCTTCACCATCATCCTCATCTCCCACCTCCTCCTCGAGATTTGGCCCGACCCCGCCAACGCAGGCTCACCCGTGCGAGTGAAATGGTTCACTCCGGCTCTCTAATCTGTAGAGCAAGGTGCTCCATGCTCTCATGCATAAACATAAATGCTCTCGATGAGCGAGATGCATCGTCTGCTCCATTCTTCCGATGGACTAGCTTGAGGAAGTGCCGTACACTGGGCAGCAGATTATCAAGGACCTACAAAAGCGATCATGAGTGATCATCAACAACTCCATCAATGGTGAGGTGTCCTCTGCAGAAAAGCCACCGCCTCTCTTGAAACCCATAATCAAGCCGGATAAGTGAGAGCACACTTTATACGCTCCCCGGAGGTATAGCTAAGTGTAATCCGCTTCAACTCATTCGCAATCGACGGCGAAATCAATTTGCTCCTCATCGAGCATGTAAGCAATCAAACCCGCCGTGTCAATGGTTATCGAAGATGTGTGGCTCCTAGGTTTCAGATTGTACAGAGCCACACACATCATAACTCTGGCACTAGTTCTCAGACTGGCCCTGTTGAATTTTAAAGGTTGACCAGCCCGATTCGTTTCGTAAGAATGCCCAGACAAACAGAGCTTATTCTTCAGCATGTTGTAATCCCAATTACCACGAGCCAGGTGCTCATGGTAGACATCCAATTGGTCCTCTGGGGCTGTCCAGTGATGCCTGCTGTGATTCTTGGCGAGAGAAGGAAACGAACTTGCCTCGAACAATGCAAACCTAAACTCACATCCCTCGGCCGGATAGCATTAGCATAGAACTCTCGAACAAGCTCCACGCTCACCTTTGTCCGAGGGTTGCAAAGAACTTCCAACCCGTAATTATCGAGGATGACATGAGGCGTGTGGTAGTGCCCTTGCTCACGGAGGCGATGGTGCGCTCCATATGTTTCGCTCCTCGAGCTCTTTGTAGCGAGCCTCCTGAGCAGGCCCCAAGAATCGCACAGGATCGAACGCAGCAGGCCGAGAGGGCCCAGCTCCAGCAGAGGAAACTCGTTGACGCTTAGGTGCCATCTGAAATTTTCAACACAAAATCAACGGAAAAGTGACACCGAGGTGTCCATTAGCAAAGAATCATGCAAACAGAAAGCAAAGCAACCAACCAAGGCATTACAACTAATTGAAAACACTAAATACACAGAAGAATTTTCAAAATTGCAGACCCGCGATGGGGTGACAGCTGCGCTCATTTTCGAAAAATTCTTAAAGTAATTTTTCTCCACACAACTACTTCCTAGCAGGAAAATAACATCCTAGTATGTCTCTAACACAAAAACATCCTAATTTTAAGAGAAAATTCAAAATTCCTAACCCTAGGTTTTCAAAATCTAACCTAAACATGCAATGTACACAAAATTGAGAAAGGAAAGACATAGAATACTTACTAGGATGCCTTGAATGATTGTTTTGACAAAGAAATTCGCAAAAATTCGGAGTTTTTTTTTTGGTTGGGGATTTTGAGATTTTGAGAGGAGGAGGAATGGTGAAGAAAATAGTGAAAAGGGGTTTAAAAGACCCCTAACCCTTTTGAACACTCGTGCCACGAATGGGCCTCCAAAATGTAATTTTCAAATTATTTTTTTAAAATTCCCACAGTGGGTCCTATCATGAGCGAAAGTTCGCCATTGGTCAAAGTTCGCCGCGGATCGGCGGCGAGCTGCGAATTTTGAATTTTGAAAACAAAAAATTGACGGCGGGCAAGTGTAAATGAGTTCAAGGAAGAATACTTACAATGTTGGGGTGCCTCCCAACAAGCGCTTTGTTTAACGTCGGTAGAGCTCGACGGTTCATGATGATCATTGATCATCAAAGAAGGATTCGCTATGTTGCGGCTCACCTCTCCGCCAACGCACCTTTCAACCGCTGCCCATTCACCGTCCATTCTTTTGTTCGTGCAAGATCTTGCAAGACAATTGCACCATATTCCTTGACTTCTTTGATTAAAACGGACCGGACCACTTTGTTTTGAGTTTTCCCGGAAAAAGCCTCATCCGGGAGTTGAACAAGAGAACCTTTTGTCCCGGCCTAAATTCCTTGATCTTTATCTTCTTATCATGAGAAACCTTAACCTTTGCTTTATACCTCCGGTTTGAATGATAAGCCTCGTCACGCATTTCGTCCAAATGAACAAGTTGTATTTTTCGTTTTTCTCCCGCCAAGGATGGATCGAAATTCAAGAATCGGAGGGCCCACAATGCTTTGTGCTCCATCTCTACCGGAGGTGACAAGTTTTGCCATACACAACCTGAAACGGGGTTAGTCCAATAGGAGCTTTATAGGCGGTTCGCCCACAAAGCTTCATCTAATTTTGACCAATCTTTTCTAGAACATGAAGCTTTTTCTAGAATCTTTTTGATTTCTCTATTAGACACCTCGGCTTGGCCATTTGCTTGAGGGTGATAGGGGGTCGTCACTTTATGCTTGACACCAAATTGTTTCAAAAGTTTTTGTAACAATGCGTTGCAAAAGTGCGACCCACCATCACTAATGAGCACCCTAGGCACACCAAAACGAGAAAAATGTTTCTTTTCAAAATTTGATAACAGTTTGGCGTCGGCCTTAGGCGAAGCAATGGCCTCTACCCACTTTGACACGTAATCCACGACAAGGATATATTCATTTGAAAACGAAGATGGAAAAGGACCGACAAAATCAATCCCCCAACAATCAAATACCTCCACTTCCAACATATTTGTCAATGGCATTTCATCTCTTTTTCCTATCCCACCACTTCTTTGACATTTGTCACATGATTTAGCGTGAGCACACGCATCTTTGAATAGCGAAGGCCAATAAAACCCCGATTGTAGGACTTTGGTGGCCGTCCGCATTCCATTATAGTGTCCCCCACAAGGGGAGTTGTGACAATGCCAAAGAATGTTTTGGCCTCTTCATCACTCACACACCTTCTTAGCAATCCATCACTACTCAACCTAAAATGTAAGGTTCATCCCACATAATACTATCGGCTAAAATTTTCTCTTCTCATTCCAAGTCAAATCTTAGCATTAATCCGCGGCCTTGTAATTTGCCATGTCGGCAAACCACGGTCGCTCTTGGATTGCAAATAACTTCTCATCCGGAATTCCTCCTCACCTCTTTTTCCTTGTCCGTAATTTTACGTTAAGCGAGACAAATGATCCGCTACCAAATTTTCCGACCCTTTTTATCACGGACCTCTAAATCGAATTCTTGCAAAGAAGAATCCATCGGATTAGCCTTTGTTTAGAGTCCGTTTGGTAGCGATATTTTATCGCCGAATGATCCGTGAAAACTACAACCTTGGAACCAATTAGGTAAGGAGAAACTTTTCCAATGCATATACAATTGCGAGCAACTCTTTTTTGTTGCATAGTTTATTTGAGCATCATTCAAAACTTTGCTCGCATAATGTATAGCATGGAAGATTTTGTTCTTCCTTTGGCCTATCTGCTCCCACCGCATAATCACTAGCATCACACATTAGTTCAAAATCAAGTTTCCAATTAGGTGCGGTGATTATGGGTGCATTTATCAAATTCTCCTTTAATTTTTCAAAAGCTAACAAACAATCATTATCAAACAAGAAAGACTTATCTTTGTTGAGCAAGTTGCTCAAAGGTTTGGCTATTTTGGAGAAGTCCTTGATGAATCTTGATAGAATCCGCATGACCCAAAAGCTCGAATGCCTTTGACATTGGTAGGCGGGAAGCGTCTTGATAACATCAATTTTGCTTTGTCAACCTCGATTCCTCTTGAAGATATCTTGTGGCCAAGGACAATCCTCGGTCACCATAAAGTTGCATTTCTCCCAATTCAAAACCAAGTTGGTTTGCACACCTCTTCAAGACGGTGTCCAAATTTTCCAAACATAAATCAAATGAAGCTCCAAAAACGGAAAAGTCATCCATAAAAACTTCAATTGTCTTTTCAATCAAATCGGCGAATATAGCTTGCATGCACCGTTGGAATGTTGCCGGCGCATTGCACAAGCCGAAAGGCATACGCCTATCGCGAAAATTCCAAATGGACATGTGAACGCGTTTCTCATGATCTTTGGATTCACCGATATTTGATTATATCCCGAATAACCATCCAAGAAACAATAGTATTGTTGTCCCAAGCCTTTCTAACATTTGGTCCATGAACGGAAGAGGAAAATGATCTTTTCTCGTTGCTTTGTTAAGCCTCGATAATCAATACACATTCTCCACCCGTCACTTTTCTTGTTTGCACTAGCTCATCCTTATCATTAGATACAACCGTCAATCCTCCTTTCTTAGGAACCACATGAACCGGACTCACCCACGTCTATCCGAAATTGGGTAAATCATCCCCTTCAAGCATCTTCACTTCTTCTTTTCGAACTACCTCCTTCATCACGGATTCAATCGCCGTTGAGGTTGGGCTACGGTTTGTACTCATCCTCCATCATAATGTTGTGCATACAATAGGTGGCTTATGCCTTTCAAATCGGCTAAGACCCAACCAATCGCATTTTTGTTCGATTTCAAAACTTCAATTAAGCTCTCTTCCTCGTTCTCCGACAATGTATTGCTAATGATTACGGGCTTTTTACTTCCCTCCTCAAGAAACACATACTTTAAATGAGACGGTAGCTCTTTCAACTCAAGTTTTTGGTCGTCATCTTTTAGATCTTTCTTCAAACTTTCTTCTTTTTCCTCCCAAGGGTGCATTTCCTTTGAAATCTCCACTCCTTCCAAACACTCCTCAATATCTCGACTATCATCATCATCATTAACTTCTTGAGTTGCTTCCTCAATAACGTCAATCTTAAAACAATCTTTCTTATCCATGGATGCTTCATTGCTTCAAAAAGATTAAAGCAAATCTCTTCATCTTGTACTCTCACCTTCATTAGTCCGTCATCTATATCAATCATCATCCTTGCCGTCTTCATGAATGGTCTTCCAAGAATTAAAGGTGCATCCACATCTTCCTCCATGTCTATGACAACAAAATCAACCGGAAAAAAGAATTTGTCCACTTTTACCAACAAATCTAATGCTACGCGGGCGAGTAATAGATTTGTCCGCTAATTGCAATGTCATTTTTGTGGACTTTAATTCAATCTCCCCCAACCTCTTCACAATGGATAATGGAATCAAGTTGATGCTTGACCCCAAATCAATTAATCCCTTCCGACGTACACATCTCCAATGGTCACGGCAAAGTTACACGACCCGGATCACTTTCTTTCTTCGGAATAGTGCGTTGAATTATTGCACTACAACTAGCATCCACCATTATGGTTTCTTGATCCGTGTACCTCTTCTTTTTCGTCAAGATATCCTTCATGAATTTTGCATATTTGGGCATTTGCTCTAATGCTTCGGTAAATGGAATATTTATTTGCAATTGCTTGAAAATATCCATAAACCTTGCATAGTGCTTTGCATCATCCTTTTTAGAAGGAAGGTGAGGATATGGCAAACTTCTCAACGGATAAGTTACTTCCTTCTCTTTTCCCTTCTTCATTCTTTTCTTTTTCTCCTCTACTTTCTCCTTTTCAACTACACCATTTTCCTTTTCATTTTCAACTAACACCTCATTTTCAACTAAATCATCCTCCACATCAACATTATAATGTTTTTCAACTCCATCCTCTTCATTTTTTTCAACTACCTCTTCCTCCACTATTTCTTCTTCTTCCTTCTCCACTACTCTTTTTTTTCTTTCAACTACCTTCCTTTTCTCATCACAAACTCTACCACTTCTTGTTGTTATGGCTTTGCAATGCTCCTTAGGATTTGTTTGCGTAGTTGGGAAAATGATGTCAAGCACTTTGTTCGGAAAGTTGCTTAGCTAGTTGTCAACTTGAGTTTCCAAGTTCTTGATAGATGCCTCCGTGCTCTTTTGATTAGCCATTGAGGCTTGCATAAATTGAGCTAGAGTGTCTTGAATGTTGGAAGATCTCACTTGACTTTGAGGTTGGTTTTGTTGTTGACTTTGATTTTGTTGTTGACTTTGATTTTGTTGTTGTGTTTGATAAGGATTTTGCCTTCCTTGGTTATTGTTATCTTGCCTCCACCCTCCTTGATAACCTTGATTACCCCTTTGTTGGTAACCTTGGTTTTGATTTTGATAAGGGTAAGGAGCTCGTTGTTGGTACCCTTGGCCTTGGTTGGCCACATAGTTAGCTTCCTCATTCTCGGAGGACAAAAGCCGCTTTATGATCTCCTTTGCACAATTCACAACAAGCTATTTGGTGAGCTTGCTTATGTGATGCTCCTTGTAACTCCATGATTTGTTGAGGGAGTTTAGCCATTTGTTTTGTCAATTCTTCAACTTGTTTCGCAAACAATTTATTTTGCGCCACAAGTGCTTCATGACTCGAACCAATTTCTAAAACTCCCGTTTTCACTTGTACACCTCCTTGATCATGTTGAGTTTGATGATCATTCCTACCCATCTTCTCAATTATTTGGATTGCTTCATACGGTGTTTTTGCCATCAAAGAACCTCCGTGGCATCCAACAACAATTTGTGTTGAGGTTGGAGACCATTTCGAAAATATGAATTTGTGTAAGCTCGTCAAAACCATGGCTCGGACACTTCCTTAGCATAGACTTATATCTTTCCCATGCCCGATTCAAAGGTTCGTTTACTCCTTGCGAAAATACCGAGATAGCCGTTTTAGCCTCCATGAAACGTGATTGAGGGAAAAGCGTTCAAGAAACTTTTCCTCCAAAACGCTCCAATTAGTCATTGTCTCTTGCAATTGATCAAGATACCAATCTTTGCCTTCCCACTAGAGAATGAGGGAAAAGCCTTTGGAAATATTGTTCTTCTTGGTCTTCGGAGCACCCCGCTCCGCGATCTCATAAAACTTGGTAAGGTGAGTGTAAGGGTCTTCATGGTCGTGGCCATGAAATGGACTTGCATAGAAGTTGAAGCAAGCCCGTTTTCATTTCCAACCCTTGCATTTGCTTGTCGGGCAAATTGAGCATTATGGCGAGGGCTATTGACACACGGTGGTGGTGGTGGTGGTGGTGGTGGTTGATTCTCCTCCATAGTGGTGACTTCTCCAAACACGGGTGGTGTTGAAGAAGTAGATGCTTCTCCTCTTTCTCCTCTTTCTTGTCTTTGTCGAGCTAGTCTTTTCCGCTTTTAGCACTACTATTAAGTCTTCTAGCCGTCCTTTCAATTTCGGGATCGAAAAGGAGTTGGTCGACGGAATACTTCCCGCATAAACTAATTCTGAAAAGTCTAGCCACACAAGAGAAACAAAAGAGATTAGTAGAAAAGTCTTAAACACACAACTATTGCTATACTAACAACATCAAACGCCAATCCCGACGCGCCATTTTGTTGTGGCGATTTTTCCGTGAACAAAGTATTTTGATTATCGATTCCACAGGATTGGTGCATGTTATAGTCTTTCAATAGAAAAGTATGTTTTAAGATGATGTAACCAAAGGGTTTGTTATCTACTCTACTAGAACCATGAGTTTCAAACAACAACTAAATTAATTCTTTCAAAAGAGTTATGATTTGGATTAGAGAGAGTTTGAGATTGTTTTCAAGTAAGAAGGCATGTCAAGATTAGTTTCATTGATCTAGTTTCATACATATTCATTTTAATCAAGTGATGAACATAATAGATGATTTCTACAAATACATATCCTCTCAATCTTGTAGATTTCCCACCAAGATTGTGAATGTTATCATGTTAATCCTTGCATGATTCCTCACTACAACTATTAGCATGATAATCATTAAGTTCAATATTTTGTAAACTCTAACACACAAATCTATTCCTAGCATTTGTTTGTGAGAGGATGAATATCCTAGGTCACTTTGAAATATTCTTTTCCAAGCAAAACTCAAAGCATGAAGATGAAGAACAAAGATATTCAACTATATTAATCATCAACCATGTTCATACACAAATGGATCAAAATAAATACATATTATCTAGATCAACTACCTCTAATCTTGACACAAAAGGAGCTTAGCTACTCATTTCCATGGTTGCCTTGCTCTCAAGATTGTTGGTAGAGATGATGAACATGAGAAAAATCAAGAGAAAAGCTATGGTTTTTGTTCCTAAACTTTTCTAGATTTACAAAAAATGAAAGATAATGATGGTCTATGTTTTCTTGCTTCCTTTACAAGCCAAAAAGGTCTGGTGAAGTGATGGGTTGGTGGCTCCAAAGGTGAAAGCATGGGCTGTCCTTTTTTCTGAATTTCGCAGACCGCGCTGAGCGGGGTTAAGTCAGGCTGAGCGCGGTCATGCTGGCACCACGCTGAGCGCGACCTGTAGCATGCTTCCCTCTTCCAAAATTATCTTCAAAAGAATCATCCCTAAAGCTCTTCAAGTACCCTTGAATCCAAGCTTGGGAGAATTAGTTAATAAATTCCTACAATTAAGAGTAACTAAAGTCAAATAATACATATATTAAACAAAACTAGATAAAAACCTAATTAAAGCAAAATACTAGAATAAATATACAAATTAAATACAAAGACATTGTTAAGGACCACAAAATAATGTACAAAATAACTACAAATTGGTCCTTAACAGGTTCCTGAAAAAATATGTACCGGATGTAGCCATTTTGGGTCCGATTTGTTAAATTTTTGTTCCCTTTGGCTTTTTCGTACGCTCTCAGAAAAAAGTAAAAATAAATAAAAAATCCATATAAAAATAAAAAAAAAGTAAAAAGGATAAAATTGAAATATTAAAAAATGTGTAGGAGTATCGGAATAAGAGTAGGGGTATAGGGTAAAATTTTCACTATACAACCAATAATTTTATTCACTGTACTATCCCTATTAATATATTTTTAAAAATTATAGAATTTCTATACAACCAAGTTTCATAAAAACTATTACACTTTCTTTGATTCTAACTTATTAAGTTTATTAACATTCTATTAAACTGGCTCATCCAAAAACAAAATTATTTCCAGTTAAGACAAATTTTTTAATTCATCCAAAAACAATATTTTTAGTTAAGTTAAATTTTTTAAATTTAGATATTTAAAATTTACAAACTCATAAAAGTAATTTTTACTTTCTTTATAAATTAATAAAATATAAACTTATAAAGATAAAATCTTTTAGTTTTAAATTATAAATAATTAAAATAATTATTAATTTTATTATTATTATTATTATTATTATTATTATTATTAATATTATTATTATTATTATTATTATTATTATTATTATTATTATTCACTAAGTTACTATACATACAATTTATAAGTATAACTATTTAATTTATCACAATTTATTTATTTATTTGTGTTATCTACTAATTACTATATTTATTATTATTTATTTTGTAACATCAATTTACTTATTTTGTAAAATATTATTATTTAAAATAATTTATATTATTAAAACAAAAAATAATAATTTAAAAATAAAAGAAATATTTTATTTTTAAAATAAAAAAATGTAATACCTCACTTAATTATTCTATGATATAGAGAAAATAAAATAAGAATAATGGTAGTAACCAAATTGGTTACGAATGAACCAAAAGGCATTTTGGTCATTGTTGCATAGTTGTGAGGCAATTAGGACTTAACCCTTTTCTACTATTTTCAAAACAAAATCAGAAAATTAGAAGGAAGAAAAGAGAAGGAAAGAACCGTGAAAGGAAGAAGAAGAAGAGAAGGAGGGCTTCATCAAACTCAACCATTCTTGCATGCAAGCTCATTTCGTGATCCTCATCATCTTCCTAACAGGATTCTACAACTTGTTCCTCATTCTAATCAAGGTGAGTCTCAAAGATAGAGACTTG